>JAJEKB010000727.1:14060-95866 GCA_022393335.1 Macrotrachela quadricornifera | reverse complement strand
TATCTATCGATTGGTTGAGATAATAATCAGTAATGAATAATAAAAAAATAAATTAATAGATTATATATGTTGCTATTAAGATCATAAAATAGATATATACATATAGTTTTCAAGTCATTTCTTCGAAAAGATTTGAACAAGAATTATTAATATATTGTATATCTTTTATTAATAGATCTATTCAATAGCTAAGATATAAGAAATAATCGAAGAAAACCTTCGATTTTTTTTTTGTATATCTTTTTTTTAATAATTTTCGAAGAAAATACTAAGACTTTATTTAATAAGAATAATAAAGTCTACTCTGTTCTTCGATTTACATTATTAGAATTATATACTTACTAATTCGATATTTAGTTTATAAATGAAACGTATTAATATAGAGTCCTGAAATTTAAATAATCATTTATAACAATAGATGTCGTTAAATGACTTTTTTTTATCTATTATTGGTCTTTGATAATATCGAAATTTGTACGAACGAATCGAATGATATAATATATTTATTTCATTTTTGATAAAGATAACTAAGAAAAATATTTTTTATTTATTTCAGATGGAAAATGAAATAGATGATGATGAATTAGCAGCAATACTTGCTGAAGATGAACAAGAAGAACAAGAAGAAGAAAAGAAAAAAGATGAAACATCAATAGCAAAATTATCATTTGCAGAACAAGCAGAAACAGAGACACATGAACAATTAGTTGAATTAACATTTTCACTTATTGATAAACCAATAACAACTAATGAAAGTTCAACATATAAATTTTCTGATGTTGACATGGGAGAATTATTTCAAAGTAAACCATCAAAGTATGCACAAAAAAAACATTGATAGATAATTAGTGCAATATTTAGCAGAAAAAAGTAACTAGAAGATAGCTATTCACTACAATTATATTTATAGAGTTCAATTCTAACATTTGGAATATGAGTAAGTTAGTTTTTGTGTATTCATCTGTATATTATTAACCCATTCGTGCCGGAGTTTTTTTTTCAGTAAGAATGTATCCGTATCTATTAATAATAGAAAAATAGCTTTTATTCTAGTATCAAAAAGTTTCTGAGTCAATGACCCTCGCTCTTTATCATGTAATTCTTATTAAAAATTTTTCAACATGTGATAGGTTTCAATACGCAGTACTACACATAAACGAACATTTTACTCTTAGCATCCATAGCTAATTTTTGTATCGTGCTTTGGATTACGATCTGTATGACAGTAGACTTTTTAAACAAATGCAATGAGACATTAAAAGCTTTGCATTTAAAAACACATATTTATTGTAAAATCGTCATTATCCTTGGTCTTTCAATCCTTATGATAGATAGCATTCCTCAAATACTCTGTGTCAAATTATACTTGAAGTCATATTAAAATATGCGTATATTGAAAAACTTCTCCGTTTTATATATAGGATACCCAGAGTGAAAAGGTTAATGATGAAAAATACTAATGAAAATCTATCTATAATCTTCGTTTGAGTATGATGATAGGTTGACTAGTTTCTTGTAAATAAAAATGCTTAATAGAAATTTATAAAAATATATAAATGGATTGTTACTATATCTAATTATTATGAAAATATAATAAAAAATAACTAAATATCTACTTCTCTATTAACATAAACAAACGTTTATTTGTGCAGCTTTTGTAAATATATCAAACTAATCTCATCTATCTTTATTATAAGTATCTGAATGACACAAAAATTCTAATATTTTAAATCGAAATCTAATCAAGAAGGTTCTATTTATTAAAACGAATACTAGAATCTTTTATAAATATTCTTTTGTTTTGTTAGTACATCTCAAACATCAAAAAAACAACAATCTTCTACAATTTCTACTTTAACAACAGGATCAAAAACTCAATCAACAATTACACCTTCAGTTTATATCGATCCAACAACACATATTCGTATAGGTACACTTAATTATACACCAAATGAAATAAAAAATAAATTAAATTCAACAAAATTTATTCGTTTATCTGAAATTGATAAACAACCACCACCAATGCCTACAGAATGGTGTACAATGGCTGTATTAGCTAATAAATCAGATGTTAAACAAGCAAGTAATGGTTCAACATATAGTATTTGGCGTATAACAGATTTTAAAGTTACAATAAATATGTTTTTATTTGGTGATGCACATCAATCATTATGGAAAACAACATTATCAAGTGTTTTATTAATATATGATAGTGATACAAAAAAATCTGGTCAATTATCAATAAAATCTGAACGAAATATATCAATACTTGGTTCAAATCCTGATTTAGGTCAATGTAAAGCTAAAACAAAATCAGGTGAACAATGTAAAATATTAATTGATCGACATGCATGTGAATATTGTGCAACTCATGCTCATCAAATATATAAAAGCAATCAGAAAACTAATAATAACAAATATAATATTGGAAATACATCAAGAATGAATTTACAAAGTACAGGTTCATTTGTACCAAAAAAATTTGCTGCATATGGTAGTGGTAGTATAAGTTCATCGAAAACAATCGTAAAAAAATCAAATGAAACATCAAAAATAAATGAAAATCAACTTAATAATAAAGAAAAATCCATGCTTGTTATGTTGGGTATTGAAGATGATCCATTAGTATGTGTACGAACTCAAGAAGTAAAAGGTTAGATTTTAATTTTTTATTTAATACATAGGGATATCGAAAAGTAGTGACAGCGACATTTTAGTACAACATACTAAGCTTGATAAAAATTCCTTTTTTACATAGGATGACAGAGAAAAAAAAATGGTCTATCTTTCTATGCTATTTGACCACTATTGAACTAATACTGTAATGATAAAATTTGGATAGGAACTGTTTTTATCGAATGCTAGTTCGCTACAGTAGACTACAACTGGTGCGGTATAAAAAGTGAAGTACTTTTGCATTTCATTTTACCATTATTAAATATATCTTATCAATAAAAGAAAAAAGAAACATACCACAAGATGCAGCGTGAAAAGTTCTACAACTTCCACTGAATCGCTTATTTCCTACGTGCATTTTTTGCTTTCAAAAAGGAACAAAAGTCTGAGTGACAAAATTTTGCTATTACAAAAACAAGCTTTTCTTTTTAGAGAAAGACGTATACGTTTTATCCTCTCGTATTTTTGTATAGTTTTCTTTGTAAAATGTAGAGTCTTTCACGCTGCATCTTGTGGTACATTTCTTTTTTTGATACAACTCATCAAATATTAATAAAGCGAAATACAAAAGTAGCATATCCGTTATAGTCTACCGTAACGAGCTAGCATTCAACAAAAACAGTTCTTATCCAAATTTTTGTTATTATGATATTAGTTCAATAGTGATCAAATAGCATAGAAAGATAGACCATTTTTACTCTATTACTCTATGTAAAAAGGAACTTTTATCAAGTTTAGTATGTAGTACTAAAATGTCATTGCCACTACTTTTGAATACTCCTATGTATGATATATTTTTTCATTTTAGGTTTGGGTGATTCAATTGCTGATATTCGTGAACTTTATCAAGCTAGACAAGCAGCCGGTAAAATAAAAAGAATAGCTTATGATGAAACAAAAAATCGAGATGAAATTGATATATCAACTAAAATTCGATCATATCCAATGATTGCATCAACATCACCTGAACAAAAATCAAAAGATTTATCACTAAATCAAACAAATCCTACACCTATTATTAAAAAAAGTAAATTTATTTTAAAATAATTATTTAAAAAAAAATGAAACATTAAATATCAATTGTATATTCTTTTAGTTTCTTCACCTAAACAGTTTGTTGATTTAACAAAAACAGCTAGTTCAGAAGCTATTAATAATGCTAAACAACGTGCAATTGATATACTTAAACAACGTCTTGCTCAAAAACAAATAACACCAAATAAAGATCAATCATTAATAAATGCTGATATAAATTCTTCTCCTAAACGAATTAATTCCGATATAGATTTAAATCATTCACCAAAACGTCTTAAAATATCTAATAATAATGATACAATCAATCCAAAACGTTTTACTGATGTAATGAATATGAAATCATCTTATTCCGATTTATATAATCAAATGACACTTGATGAAATATTTGAACGTTATAAAAAAAAAGAAAATATTGAAGAAAAACTTCTTCAAATAATGGAACGTGATATAAAAGTTGTTGTTTGTCGAATATGTCATTATACAGCATATAAACAATCAATATTATGTAAACAAAAACAACATTTTGTTAAAATATGTGAAGTAAAACAAAGATTTTTTGAATGTATTGAATGTCATAAACGTATTTTTACTTGGTCACAATATCCAGTAGAAAATTGTACAAATTGTCGAAGTTTAAAAGGTTTTCGTCGTACAGCTTTAATACGTGAACGTCATGGAGCAAAATTTGATGATGAAATTTTATTATTACGTGGTGAAGAAGAAAAATTTCTTAATTCATTTATTAGTTATGAAAAATTACCTGATGTTGTTGATAATGAATAATTTCATTAACTTTTCTTTATCAGATATTTTGATATATAAAACAAATTCTTTTGTTCTTTATCTATTTAAGATAGAGATTCTCTCCTTTTTCTTTTTCTATTAATGACAATTACTGAATGATTATATTCGGTAAGAATTATTTGTCAATGAACTAAATGAATATTAAACTTATATTGAATGATAAACTATGCTTTGTATCGTTTTTATTGATTGTTAAATTCGATATTAAGATTGTTATTTGATCAGATATTAAAAATATATATCATTTTATAAAATAAAAACTTTTGATTGAAGATAAGAAAAAAATATTATCAGATCGAATGAAATTATCTATCGATGTTTTTAAATATATTTTTGTGATAATTGTATTTTGTATATATTTCAGCATGGAATAAATCATGAATAGTTTGACTTTTTTTAAAGGATGCGCAATGAAAAGTTCTACTAAAAAAAATACTGAAATGAATTTTTACTAATATCTTCTGATGATTTTTTTTCATAATCAAACATTATTTTCTTCTAGAAAGCTTGAGAAAATTTTCTTTTTATTTATATTTACAATGATTTTCATGATGTAAATACCAAACAGACTTCATACATTACTCTATTTATTCTATCAGGATATACTTGTGAAGTCAAATCTAGAATAGAATTCATATGTGATTGTCTACTGATTGATCAAAATCTATCAATGTGTAGGAAAAAACAGTATAAAGTAGATAAAAAAAGATTAATCATCTACCCAGGCAGACAGAAATTTTCAAAAACGCATTTAAACGCACAGTTGGGAACCGCGACTGTGGACTAAACACGCTCAATAATAACACGTCAAAAATGGCGTTTTTCGCGCAGCATTGGCACTTTCAGAGTGTTAAAATGCTAAAAGTCTGATTCTTTCAGCGTTTTAACGCATAACTTTTGAACTATGCAAAAGTAATGGGTTAAAACGTCTAGAAAACCAATATTTTCAGCGTTTTAACGCTCTAAAAGTGGCAATTCTGCGCGATAAACGCCGTTTTTGACGTTTTAATATTGAGCGTGTTGAGTCCACAGTCGCGGTCTCCGACTGTGCGTTTAATCGCGTTTTTTGAAAATTTCTGTCTTCCTGGGTATTTACATAACAATGTAAGGTTGATACGATGTTGGAAAAGACATGTTTAACAGAATTTTATACCGAAATCGACGATGGTGACACAAACGTAGTGTTGATATACGAAATGTTTCATGGTTTACAGGCAAAAGAATCTAATGTAATGGAAGAAATGATGCACATTATATAGCTTCCATCGGAGTCTTTTTCACTAGCGAAAGTGCTGCAAAACATTGGTGTTAAGCAATGAAATTAATATATTGTTTCATATGTAAATGCGAATTGAAGGGTATCAAATAGTGAGGATAGTTATAGAAACTATAAAATATAAACTAATCAATGAGAAAATGATACTTTATAGTAGAAGCCAACGTAAGACATTTTCTTATCATTACACTAACGATATACAACATAAAACTAGTATCTTCATAATTTTGACAACTATTTCGAGACCAATTTCTGTGCCCAAACTAAATGATTATTGAATTTTTCTATAGATCATTATTTGTCGATAATGAATATCTTTTTATTTTATAGTAAAAATATCTATAAGAATAATTGGTATAGATCTGCCAAATCTTAATCGACTTTTTTAAAAGACTGTTAATTGGCGTGCATGCCTCATATGTATGAAAACAAGAGATAGCATTATATTTTATTGTATCCTTCTGGAGATTTATTCGGCCGATTCATAATAATTTAAATGTTCATTAGATTAATCATAGATAAATCTTATCTGAAGTTTTAATAAGAAAACTATTCAATAAATATATCTTTTCTACATTGAAAACTCTCATAATAGTCCAAATTACGTTCTGAATATTGAAAGTTTATTCAAGAAAGATTATAGAGATGATATTTTGGTATTATATCGATCAATGCCCATTTCAACAAATATGGTATGTGCACACTTTTTAAATAAATTTTGATAGGAACATGATAGAGAGCTGTGGTTTTCACCGTTCGAAAGAACAGATGAAAACATATCGAATCATATAAATCATTGACTATTAAGTTGATCGTTTGAAACGTTTTGCAATAGTTGAACAAAGAAATGCCTCAAAAACAGGTCTAATGTTCTCAGAAAAAAAACTCAAAAAAAGCCGAATTTTTTTTGACAGAAATTGCTGGAAAATTAGACTAAAATTGTCAAATAAAATACCTAGAACTCCCAAAACAGTAAAATTTTACATATATATATAGCTTTGTCGCTTATCAGCTGATGATTCTAGTGTATCCCTGAAGCTATCAGATTTGTTCTATCTTCATAGAACAACATTATTTTCCTATATTCTTAACATTTCTAACATCATTCATCGCAATAGCAGTAAATTACGATTATCACTATTTGCTTTCTATTGATTCATTATATTAAAAAACATATCTATGTCATACATGAATTTTATTTGCTTCATATGACATCTTTGATAATAAAAAGGATTTACGCAGTATTATCATATGTCTATAATTGAAAAAAAGGATCAAATAGATTCTATAGAACTTTCATTACTTTGAATAACAGATTCTTAAAAAATTCTATAGATATAAAAATATATGAAGTAATCTATGTAAAAAAATAAAATGTGACAATTAAGTGTGAATGATGCTTCAGATCTTTTTTGTAATCTAAATTCTTTTCATATAAACTATCATCAAAAAAAAAAGAAAAGCAAAATGCATGAATAAACCCTGATTTAGCAACTAAAATAAAAGAGAAAATGTAATAAAATAATTCACTAAAAAAAATCTCTCATATTTCATCCAAGATTAAAAGTTTTAATTTATATTTTTGTACAAAATTCATTGTATTATATATATATTAAAAACAAAAAATTTGTTTTTTTTTTCCAAAAATAATTCATTTTCATTAAAATAACATTCAACAATTCTATCTAGTTAACATACTTTTAGTAAGAAAAAACGATTTATATACATAATTAACAATAAACTAATAATTAAAGTCGATAATGATGAATATAATATTTGTCCATGATTACATCCATCAATTGTACAAAGTGACATATAACCTTGTAAACGAATCGAACCAGACATAGATCGGAAACCTTTTAATCGAAAATTGCCTGATGTTTCTAATGATTTCGTCGATTCCATTATATTATCAATAACACATGTACGATAATAAATAACAGTATTTAGATAAGATGCATTTGCATCACCATCAATACTTGTAACACGACCACTAATTTTTACACAGAAACGAGCGGGAAATGTTCCATTTTTTCCTACTGATGTAGCCTAAATACATTAAAAAAACAAAAAAAAATAATAATATTTTTCATTTATAAATATTCTATATTCATCATTATTTACAATTTTATTTTAAAATATATTTTAAAATAAATTAAATTATTTACCTGACAATTATTTTGTATAGGATTAGATAGTGATGAAAATGGATCTGAACAAGCATCATTATTTGGATCTGTTGTCATACATTTATAACAAGCTACACCTTGATTTGATATCGGTTTAATTAATATCAAAAAATATAAAATACTTATTGTTATATATTCAAATTTTAACAACATTTTATAATAATAATAAATATTCTATAAGAAAGAAAAAAATCGAAATATTTACAACACTATATAAATAGCTAACAAGACTTATGCTCAATGTTCTATGATAGCTTATTTGGTTGCTAACTATAATGTTTTTTATGCTACTAAGCACTGGTGAACTTCTTTTTTTTTTAAAATAATAGGAATTACTTTTCTTTTTTTTCTCGCTCAACGAGCCATCATCATCAACATCACTTTTTCTTTTCTTTCTCATTTTTTGTCATGCATTCTTTAATAGTTAGACGTTCTGTTTCGCTAGAACTTTATTGCTTTATTTTCTTTTTATTCTATAAGTTTATAGTTGATGAGAGCTTCGTTTTTTTTTCTCTACTCTCAATATCCTTTTCATCTCCTGTCATCCATTGCAGTCATGTAGAAAAATTGAGTCATTGATTATTAGCTGACTATCTCTGGTAAAGAGAGAGAGAGAGAGAGAGAAAGAAATGTTTCTTGCAACTAATATTTTTTTTTCTATTTCTTATAATAAACGATGAAGCGCTACAAACACGATTCTCTCAATCCGTACTAGTTTGGTTATATTTATCTTATTCTCTCTTCTTCTATATAGAAGAGTCTACGTTGTTGACATGTCGAGATTAAACAGAATAAAAATTGAAGTGAAGAAACTAGTAAACTTCTTTAAATAAGAATAACGTTCTATTCTTGATCGATAATAAATTAATATATTTTCAAAATGTTATCAAAAATAAGTCACATATTGATAAGTAATATTAGAACAAGATTTCTAACAATTAATCAATAACATATGGCAAACAGAAGTTTTTGATCTTATTTTGAAATGTGTATAAATGATTAATATAACCTTTAAAAAAAAAGATTTCATAATGAATTTTTAAACCTATCATCTTTAATTTCGGATCTAGAAGATAATTTTCATATAATTTACTATGAAACTCATAAATGATCAATATTTAAATTAAATTATTTTTAAAAAAAAATATTTTGATCTTAACTGAATCGGAAATTAAAAAATTTTTAATATGACAACTTGAAACAAAAAAAAAACCCAATAAAATTCATTTTAAAAAAAGAAATAAATATAGCATAATGAAATTTTTTTGTCATCTATCAGAATATATTCTATCAAAACAGAATTATAAGAATAAAAATAAAAGAAATATTTAGTATTTTATAATCGATACTTATTAATATAAAAAATAATATATAATTAGTTCAATTAGATAATTATTATAATAAAGATTAAAAGTCTATGATATATATAATAAACAGAGTTAATATAATATTATGAATATTATATTTTTCATAATATAAATGAAGTTATTTTGATAATAAAAACTTTAGAAAATCCAATTAATGGTTGTTTATCATGAGATATGATCTACAAAATTATACTTTAAATTGGATGTCTATCTATTATATGAAGTTATAAGATATAATGTCGATAAAGAAGGTCACATCATCAAAGAAAAGAAAATTCTATTTTGTCTTTTTTTTATAACATATAAATAAAAATCTACAATTCTTTTATCTTTGATTGATTATTATATATTAGAAAATGAATAAATTATTTTCAAAACTATCATTAGATACACATGTTGGTTAAAATAATGTATACAAATTTAAGAAACTCACGGTACATACACAATAAAGAATACCATAAGTACATTTCTACTTAATTAATTCCAAATTCAGTCTTTTTCCTAAATTTAATTTTCCAATTAAATTATCGCTTAATTTGTATAAATATATATGCATTACTAATGTAATTTTACTAAGTAACACAAATACTTTTTATCATAATATCAACGTTTTCTTTCTTTTTCAAATATAAGAAAAAAGAACATTTAGTTAATATTAATACTTACACTGCATCATCGTTTCTATTGAATATGTAAGGTTATTTAAAAAAAATGAAAAACAAATAAATAGTCCTCTGTATATTCATAAAAATAAAATTATTTATTTTTTTTTCAATATATTACTTGCATTTAGTTTGACTTTATTACCCATCATTATCCTCTTAATTTAATAAATAATAAATTTATCAATTGACATTTCTATTTTTTTTTTGTTTTCCTTAAATAAGAATGTCAAAGATAATGATATTGAAAAAATAATAATAAAACATAAGAAAATCAAGAATAAGAACAGATAATTCTACATAAACATCCATTTAATATTTCTAGATGTTTCATTAATAATTATATTTTTCATACATAAACAATACTTTATCTGTTCTTTAGAAAATACATTTTAAAAACAAACAAAAAGAAAAAAAGAAAAGAACTTGTTATTCATTTCTATTATGATGATTATTATTTGATTTTTTTCGTTTAAGTTCATTAAGAATTGTACTTGATAACATATGAAAACATTCATTAAATGTATATGCATTTTGTCCTTCACTAAAATCAATTTCATTTAATGCACCAAGTACAAGAACATATGAACAAGCAATACGTAATATTGAAAGACGACTTAATTTTGGTTGATCACCATACATTGGTATAACTTGACGTAATGCTTCAAATGCTGCTGTTAAATTATGTACACGTTCACGTTCACGTGCATTAGCTTCTAAGCGTTTATCATAACTTAAACGTGGTCGTTTTGATGTTACATTTTGATATGTAATATAATTATCTTCATCACTAATAGTACCATCTTCTTCATTATTTTCTTGTTCATTAATATTATCAATTTGTGGTAAATTTGATATTTCATCATCAGTAGAGGTTGATGTATTAATAGGTTCATCGATTTGTACAGTATATGATTTTTTTGTTAATTGATTCATAAATGAAGATTCTACAGATGTTTTGATTGTTTTTGATGGATGAGCTGATTTTCGAGAACGTTTTATTGGATTAGAATGTGGCATTGGTGTTATAACTGTAGCTGTATTGATAACAATATGATTGCTATCAATTTCAATCGGTTCAAGTTTCATCATTTTTTTACTGTAAAAGAAAATTATAAAGAAGATTAAAGTATTAAAAGAGATTCGATTTTATTTTCAGTGTAATTAATATTTAATACTTACTCATTCATATTTTCTTTTTTCGTTTTATTAATTGAATATATAAAGCATTGATATTATATATTTTTAATTTGTTAATATTTCTTATTTTGAAACGGAAGATCAATGAAATATAATAGAAGAACGAAGTTTGATCGGCTGTATATTTTAACAGCTTGTATTATAACGCATACACATTTCTTTTCCCTTCTTCTGCCACATCCGTATGGCCGGCTGCTGTTGCTGCCATTATTTCTTCTATTCTTTCTTGCTCTCGCTCTTTTGCCACCTAACACACACACACATATATATATACAACAGCCGTCATCATTGACTAGTCTATGCGCATGATGATTGCTTGCAACACATGTTCACTGTAGAAGAGAGAAAGACAGATAGACGGCATAAGAATACTGCTGCTATAGGGAATGTATTGCACACATGTGATAGAGAAAACATTTCCATTCGATACTTTCTTCCGTTTCTTCTTCTTTTTTAGAACGACTTACATTTGTTCTTCTTCTTCTTCTTTTTTTCCTCTTATTCGTTTAGTGTCACGTCATTACTAGGCATCAACGTTGATAATCTAATAAAGAAAAAAAAAAAAAGAATGTTGGCAGCTCACAGGTGCGAAGGTTAACAGTAGCCAGATGGCTCCTATTCTCATGAATAGGAAAAAAAATGAATGTAAAATTCTAATTATAATAAAACATTTCTATGAAGTATGATAGATATAAGTTTGAGGAAATTCAATATGTTCTATTAGATTACTTATCAAGGTATAAATACTCTCATATGAATACTATGACATCATTCAGAAAGAATGGAAGTCATTTATAAATATTATCAATTTTAATGAGAAATTTCTAAAGTAAAATTTCGTTTTTAGTTACTTAGAATGGTATGAATTATAGCAGTCGAACATCATGATAAAGTTATTAAATGTTGTATATAATAATAACACAATTTTAATTAATTAGTTTTATAGTGAATATCAAATTCAGAAGTTCAGTATACTTGGAAAATGATAGACGATTTGTATGATCATCTTTACGTACTTTGTATTAGTTTGCAAGATGGTTATAGTAGATGTACTGATATTTTAATAAAAAACAAAGCGTATTATTTAATCATAATAGTACTCTTTATAAAGAGAGATAATAACAATCTACTAGTTTCTATTATTCAAAGTTGAGATCAGCAAGAATCCCGAGACTCTGTTCAAATCGAAATTGTAACAATTTTCAATAACGTGTTTTTCCATGTATCGAAACTGAACTCTCTAAAAGATAATAAGTACTATAGGGAGTAAACATAAATTTTTTCGTAGTTACAATATTCGAATGACTAACTAAATTGAAAAACATGACAAGATTAATCAAGAAGATATTAATATCATTCGAAGTTTTCTACTTGTCTTCATTATCAATTCTTGATTTTTTTAAACGAAGAACATACCAAACAAGTAAAATTAACTTAAAAAAATACGTAATTTATGCATCAAAATCGTTTATAAAAACAATATTTTTCAAAGTTAAAATATTAATTTCACAAGTCTCCAATCTCAAATAATCATTAATAGAAAGCTCTGTTAATGGTATCTTATTTTCATAGACATCTTTTATAACTGATTTCATAGTATATTGTTGATACACAATATAGCCATTTCTATTTGTTTATATTTTGAAGAAATTCTTATAATGGAATTCAATTAAATCATTATTATTATTGATAATAAAAGTATAAACAAAAAATAAAATCTTTAGAAATTTTATTTTGCATGTTTAAACAATGGATGAATAACAAGAGTTACATTGTTAGAAAATTTTATATTGTATTTTTATTATCAAAATGAATTTATACACAATTGTGATAAGAAAATTGATTTGATCAATCAATTTTATATGCTTTTTTTTCTTTCAATATAAAGTGAGAAAATTTTATTGAAAAATAAGAAAAAAAAACAGTCTGAGTTAAACAGAACATAAAGAAAGCAGAACAATGATGTTTTAATGGAATTATTTCCTTCGTTTCTATTATATAAATCAATCAGAAAAAGAAAAACGATTGAACGTTAATAGTATACAGACATTTTCGCTAGTGACACAAATTAATAAAACTGAATATGAGCGGAATGGACCATCCAAATATAGAGCATTACGCTTATGAACGAGCACCTGAATTTAATCATTATTTATGTATAAAAATTATTTCTTTAGTTAAATTTTTATATATATAATGTTATTTTGTTTTTCAGTAAAACAAAATTGGACATCTGGAATTTTACGAGAAGAAGCAGCAATTCTTGATGAATTAGGTAAGTAAAATATTCTTTAAATAATATCTTGATATATACATATATATATTTGTGAAAAATCTTATTAATTTTAGTTACGGGTCGTCGACAATTACCTGATTATGTAAAGAATACAGAAACTCAACGTGAATACCAAAATCCAAATGTCAAAAGTATAGAACATTTAAAACATGTTGAAGAAAATCGACATGGTCGTTATGCTTATACACCAAATCAAAATCCACCGAATGGAATTTGTAAATTAAATATATTGATAAATTTTCAGTTTTTTTTTCTTTTGTTAAATTTAATTTTTTATTTTAGTACCAACATTCAATGCTAAAGAATATTCGAAAGTCATTCCACGTTTTCATTTACCTAAAATGCCATATTAAATTCATATTATTATATATTTTTTTTAATAATAAAAGACAAAAATTAAGATAATCGAATTGATAAAATATAGTCAGTTAGAATCAGAATTTTAAGTTTTTTTTCTAAATGTATACTTGAGAATTATTTTCTAACTAGAGCAAATACTTGAATGAATTCAAGCGAGATGTCAGTACAGAATTCTCTCGTATCATCTATCGAACAAAGTTTACTCTACGAAAAATTTCTCAAAGTAATGTTGACAGCAATATTTAAAAAAACATTCAAGATTATAAGATTTACATGTCCTGAGATAATTGTAAAATACTTGATATTGTAATACATTTTGACTCATTCAATATTTAGATATTCTATTCTTGTTTGAAACAATTGACAATGATAATCTATCACATAATTTGGTTCTATGTAGAATATTTTCATTTCTTTTACAATATTTATCAAATGTAGAACATTTAATATTTCATAAAATCAGATAGATTTTTAGATATTATCATACGGTATTACTTTTCGATGATGTCAAATCTATCGAAGATATTATCTCCACTAGCTCTGTTAAACACAAATATTTTAAGTTTTAAAATTAAACATTGAGATAAAATGAATCATCTAATCGTAATAATAAATTTTATCTGATGACATCTACAAATTTGAATATGATATGTTTATTGTTTTATTTTTTTATCTTTCTATTTATTGATTCTTTTAGAATTCACATTCGATGTAAAAGTGAATCCTAAAATTATTTTTAAATTCACATTATCGTTTGGTTTGTTTCTTTATAATAATGAAAGAAAAAATGAAGATAATGTCTAAGAAATGAATTATTTAGTGCCTAAAGAAGTATTTTTGGGAGTATTTAACTTGTCTGAACAAACAGTAGATCGTTGTAATGTAACAGTTTGATGACCACCACCAACAGCACTTAGTGGTCGTTGAATAACTTGACCACTAGGTAATTTCTGTACAATTCTTTGTTGTACTCGTCCTGTTGGTGGACAATATGGTGTCGGTGATACCATGACAGCTTGTTGACAATTAAGTGAAGCTTGAGTTTGAATTTGATTAGGTTGTTGAATTACTGAATGTTGAACAACGTAACCCTAAAAATAATATGAAACAAGAAATTTTTATCGAGATTTTATATAATTAAGAAACATACTACAGGTACTTGTTCAGTAAAAACTTCTGCTGGAGGATAAATATCTTGAATATATTCGGTAATTTGAAGAGGTACTTGTGCAGCAACTGGAGATGATTGTATTGGAATTGGAATAATAATAGGTGGTAAAGGAGCCGGAGAACAACTGTATGATCGACATCGTCGTCGTCGAGGACGACGACGACGACATTTTATACGCACAGGTTCTTCAATAATTTGTTCTACTTGACGATAAGATGGACTTCCACAATATTCCTAGATAAGAAAGATATGATATTTTGAAAATCTTCATATATATATATCAGTTATAATATGTATATTTTATTATGAAATCTATTTATTACATACGCGCTGTACATGACACTGAGATGCCTGTACATGACATGGATGAGGTGCCTGGAAAGGCACAGGAACAGGAACAGGTACCGGATGTCCTACCATAACTGGGTGAGGTACTGGGACAGGTTGTGCTACTGGCACAGCAAATGGTACAGGCACAGCACATGGACGGTCAATTGGGACAGCTATTGGCTGTGGAAAAGGTACAGCACATGGACGATCTACTGGTACTGCTACTGGTTGAGGAAAAGGTACACAAACTGGTGTTGGTACAACTACTGGTTGAATTGTATGTTGCATAGGCATATCGACGGGCTTGACAATGTTTTGAATGTAAGGCTGTGGTACCGGAACAGGACAAGGATAAGGTTGTGCAAATGGTACGTCATATGGACACATTATCGAGGGTGAACATAATGGTAATGAATTTGGAAAAAATCCACCACCAAACATATTGATATTTATAACTAACAATGTCAGTAATGAAAGCAAGACTAGTTTATGTAATGAAGAAAATATGGCCTTCGTACATCAACCTTCATTTGAAAGTATGTGCATGAAAACAAAAAACATCAATATATATTATGTAATATCTGTTGTATTCGCCTACGTACAATCTAATATTTGGTTAACAAAAGCATTAATAAATCAAGAAGAATATCCTTCTTGTATATTGATTATTGTTATTTGAACGTAATATGACAATATAAGAAAAAATAATTGTATACACAGAACAAGGAAAAAACCGAAAAATTGATTTGCATCATTGACTTGCTATTTGTACATATTTAAAAATGTAGATCAAAAGATATATACATACATACATATTTAATATTTATTTAACAGTATTGAAACGTATTCGGATAAACACATGATTTCATCCTTAAAATCTTTTTTTTTTTATCTTCATGATTCATATAACGATCATTTTTCTCATAAACAAAAAAAAAATTTTTTTTTTGTCGTTGATTAATTTACATGACAATCAGTTTTCATTATCTAACAATTATTCACCGTCATCTTAGAAAAAGACCTTCAAGGAAAGGTTACAATCAGTTAAAATTTATCGAAGGTCCTTTTATCACTTCTTCAAGTTCATTCATATATATATGTATATGTATTCATACTACTCATCACATTCATGCGTGACGATGACGATTATCAATAACAGAGAGACATATATAAATATCTCTATTTACATTCTACACAAAAAAAACTACGTTTATTTAAGCAATACACCTGAGACAACAAAAAAAAAGAAAAATAAAATAAAATAAAGTATTGTTTTTGTTTTTGTTTATCACCGGAAAGTTTTTCTTCAATATTTATTTTTAACATTTATACGCTTTATCTTGTTGAACATTATAAACATAATAAATTAAATGTTTATTATCCCAAGCAAATATTTTTCTTTCATATGGATTATAAGTTAATTGTACTAAATATTGAAATGGTACAACAAAATGTATTTTTGTTGTTGTAAATGCTAAATTTGAATAAATATCATAAACAATATTAATAAAAGATTGTTGTTTATTATAATATTGTACACCATAAAATACCCCATAAGCAATAAAAGCTTGACTTAAAGTTGATGGATTATATGGTAATATCCAAGTTTTTTGTATATCTAATGTATCTGGATTTAATTTAGCTGCAAGAAAATTTTTTGTATATCCTTCACGATATAATAACCATAAACCATTTTCATCTATAGAAAAATCATACCAACTTGATTGTGGTGTATTATAAAGTGGTTCACGATTTGAAATTATTTCGATACTTTGTCCTTCACTTTCTGAGATAAGATCAATGCGCATTATTGTATTTTTATTTTGAACATTATATATAAAACTTCCTTGATAAACAATATGATTAACACCTGAATATGGATATGGTAATGTTATAATACGATTTATTTTATCATTAATTAAATCATTTTCATTATTATATTCATATAATAATGTACCAGTAACATGACGTGTAACATAAACTTTATCAGCACCACTAGCTGTTCTAGGCATTGGATCTTTAAACCAACTACCAAATGTATAATTATCTTGTTTAAGAAGAACAGGTGTACCAATAAAGGAAAATACACAACCTTGAAAATTAGAACAAATAGTTTTTTTTTTTTGTTAATGAATATTATTGATTTACTTACGTTGAGCACGACGGAGAATAGCTATTTATATTTAGATAATAAATGAAACTAAAAATTAAAAATATTTGAACTGAAATTACTTACGATCACGTTTTGATAAATCTAAAAAAAGAAGAAAATAGTTTATATGATGAAAGATGTTTGAAAAATTGTATAAACCTTGTTTTTGACTTGAATTGGATAAAATTGATAGTGATGATGAAGGTGAAGGACATTTGCAAATTCCCTATGTATATGATAATATAATATTTAACAAAAATATTTAAAAATAATTAAACATACAGGAGGACCTTGAAGACCTCTTTCACCACGTGGTCCTGGAAATCCAGGAGGCCCACTAGGACCTGGAGAACCTTAAAAAACAAATTTTCAATATGAATCTTTATTATTCAAGTAAATTTTACACCTTCTGGTCCTTGAATCGATTCACCTGGATCTCCTTTAGGTCCTTGAGGACCCATGAGTCCTGGAAAACCCGTAATACCACGTGGTCCTTTATCATGAATAGACAATAAAATATTTGTATACTTTATGAAAAATAATCATACCTTGTGATCCCGGTGGTCCCATTTTACCAGGCAGACCAGGTAATCCCGGTTCACCACGTTCACCTTTATCACCTTTTGGACCTCGTAGTTCTAAAACATATATAATATGTATATAAAAAATCAGATTTTCTTTTTTTTTTCTTTTAATTAATTTACCTTCATTTTCAGTAATTAATTTTTTACAATGATCAACTGATTTAATACAAAATGATGTCAATGCCACTGGCTATTATAAATTATGGAAAATTTTTTCTTTTTTTATTCTTATCTTCTTACCGGTACATCAAAATGAATTGAACCGAGAAGTAAATCTGATTCTTCTTGTTTACTTAATAATTTTGATTTAATACGTGCATGTCTTGATTGACGTTGTAATGGATCATTTTCATTTATAGATGTTGAAATTGTTATTTGTGTTGTTTCTAATTCATTTAATCGTTGTTTAATAAGATTCATTTCATTCATATGAACACGAATTATACGAGAAAATGATATTAAACAACACGCCCATAATATTAATAAACCAATTATAAATACATATAAAACAATAATATGACGATATATTGATGTATCACAATGAATTTTACGTAATAATTTAAACGTTTTCATTTATAAAAGTTAATCTTTAAAAAAAAAAAGAAAAGAAATAATATTTATGAAGTATTCATATTTTCTAGTCAAATGAAAACATAAAAAAAAAACCAGAAGAGTATACAAAATGTTAACCTTCTCTTGCTTAATATAGTATATAACACATTCTATTTTTTCGTTTTTTTTTCTTTGCAAACCCGCCAACGGGTATCTTCAACAAGCACCTTTTCCATTTATTTGTTAATAATAAAAACAAAAAATGAATAGATGATATATTAATGTAAAAGAAAATAATTATCATATAAAATATATCATTAAGATTAAGGATAAAAATGATAAAAGACAATAGAAAAAAAAGATTTATCTATCGAAATGATTCTTCTATGACATTCATATCTTATACCTGACAGAATACAAAATTGCTTTTAAAAAAATTTTAATATATATATATACAAATTGAATCATCAATCACATCACAATTATTTATATACAATTTTTTTTCTTTTCATTTTATGCTTTGTCTAATTGTCATGAATGATGAATTAGGATGATCTTCTATTGTATTATTGATGTTTTATTATTTAAATTCTATAGCATTAATCAATGACGAACAATATCTAAAACCTTTCGTTTCGGTTTTTTTCACTCTTTCTTCGTTATGGATATTATTCGTATATACAAAATATATGTATATCGATTCTTTCATCGTTGACAATTAGTATAGATAAAGAGACGTTTGACAGTAAAGTATGTCATATCATTGCCATCAATATCAACAAGTACAAAAATCGATCATATTCAGTTACTAATATCTTGTAGAAATAATGAATAAAATAAGCTTTATTTTGTATTTGATATCTCAAATAAAAACCTACTCTCTTTCTAATTTCTTCCAGTTGTTAATGAGAGATATAGTAAAAGAGTCAAAATTCCATTGAATGTAATAAATTAATTTTAAAAAATTTTAGATAAAAGGATAAGAATTTGTTATTAGTTTTTATCCTTTTGAGGTCTATATCCTAGCCTAGGACCATTTGTGCAGATAGAATATACGCTTCATATAGAGAAGAATTATCTTTCAAAATAGAACCATAAAATAAATATAAAACGTTATTTTACTAAAGATATCTCTTTGAACATCCTCCTTAGTACAGAATGAAAAAATAATTTTTTTGAATATAAAAAAAAAGATAAAATTTTGTAAGTTATTCTTCGAGTTGACCATACAAAAATTCATTTTTTTTCTTCGAAGCAAGCCATTTGCAAATGTCCTGCTTTAATATCCAAGGTCCTTTTCAGTAAACTGAGAAGTCAAACCATAATCCTTTACTTTATATAATTGGTCATGAGCCGAAATACACTCTACATTAATCAAACTACCAAAAAATTCACTTTTCATTTTTTTTTCAATCTAATATTCACGTTGTTACCCAATGATTGATAACTAGATAAAATTTTGGTAGTTCATATACTATAAGATTTTAATCAATAGTATATGTGAGTATATATTACATGATGATTTTTGCATTGTTAAAAATACTATTGATACCTAGCCTATATTTATTTTCAAGAAGAAAAAAAATTTTTTACAATACTTTATAAAGAAAAAAAAAATTTTTTTCTTTTAAATTTCTTTAAAGACCTGATTCAAAACCACTATCATTACTTATATTTGTCAATGATGAATAACGTTGATTAATAATTTTTGGTGGTGATGGTAAAGGTTCAGCAAGACCAACAACTCGTTTAAGCATTGCATTTAAAGACCATCGTTGTTCATCTAACATATATAATGGATCTGATGTAACAGTAGTAGTTTTTGATGAATCTGTTGGTTGATAACGTGGTGAATATTCATATTCATTATCCATAATTGATGATATTGACATACGATTTGCTGTATGATTAGGAAAATTATATGAAGGATTTAATAAATCAGATGTTATTTGTTGACTATTAGCTGAATTTAAATGACTTCTACGTTGTTGAAAATATTCATCATTTTTATTTTCTTTCCATTGATTAAATGCACTTTTTGCACGTCTTTGACGTAATTTTTCTGTATGTAAATTCATACGAGATTGTTCACGTTGAAATGCTTTTATATAAAATGTTTTTAAACAATTTAATTGATAATTTTGTTTAGCCCATTGATAATGTGTTAAATTTTCTTGTTTATATGATTGTAATAAATCATACCAACGTTTACGATAATATTCTGATGTATATATACTACGTGATAATAATTCATCTTGTTCTTTTTTATCAAGCATTTCACGAAAAATTTTTTCTTGTGTTTGACATATATCTTTATTTAAAAGATCAATAGATAACCAATTAGATGATGAATAACGTTGAATTTCAAAACCATGTTCACTATTTACATAACGAATTGTACCATTATTTATAGGTTTTTTATTATTATCAATTATATTTGATGATTGAATTGATTGAGATCGAGATGGAATAGATGTTTTTATATTTCGATTACTACTTATTGAAGGTCTTGGAAGTTGAAATGGTAAAGAATTTTGACGTTTTAATGTAGATTTTGATTGAGATTGAGTCGTATTGATTGATAATGGCTAAATTAAATATAATTATATGAATAAATAAATATTTTTTTTTTGTTGATATGAAAATGTAAATGGATAATTTCTTTAGCTTATTTCAAAGACAAATAAAATGTATTAAGTCTTATTAGATCAATACTGAAGCTGAGTACAATATGATTTGTCGAAACATATATTATCTTAGTTATTTATTCTGAAATTCTTTTTTAAAAAGATTTATAACGAGTTGATTATTTCTAAAATTTCAATAATTTTTCACTGATTAGATGTGTGGAAATAATATTAATCTATATACCGTTGTAATAGTTTGTTCATTAGATAATGATTTCATTGGTGTCATCATAGATTTTGCTTTTGATCTATTGATTCGTGCTGATTTACAAACATATTCAGTTGAATTATAATTTTGTATATGAGCTGCACGTGATATTGTTAATTTATCATAAACTGGATTAGCTAAATATATATATGTATGTACATTATTTATGGAAATATCAAAAAATTAATTTACCTATTATTCGCATCATCTTTGTTGAATCATCCAAAACAGGATGTGGAATACATTTATCATTACTACGAAAATAATTTATTATTAATTAAATAATAAAAAAACTAAATAAAATTAAACCTGTTTGTTAATTCAATATTCATAAGGTTATATATTTAATATATATGAATAAAAAAAAAAGGAATAATTATTATTTAATATGTTGACAATGGCACATAGATTAAACATAAAAAAAAAACTACAAAGTTTTTATACTTTTCGTGTCAAATGAAAAAGGGTGGTGATTATTGTTTGTATAAAGAACTCAAATGATGCTTTTCTTTTTTATTTCTATTTCATACGTAATTAACATAGTAACATATGAATGTGATTATTAAATTGAATGACAAGAAACCTTAACAAGGACAATATATAGAAACAGAAGAAATCAAATAAAGATTTCTTTTCTTTTCGAATAAATTAACCAATGATAGATTTATCCTACTGGTATTTCGAATAAAATGATATCAGATTTAAGTATTGACTAGTCTTTGATATTATGAATTTGTTTTTTGTAAAATAAAGTCTGTAAGTGTCTAAATTTCTTTATTAAATTATTTGACCTTGACATTTTTAAAACAAAAGAAAACCTAAAATAAAAATAGAAGGAAGAAGGATCAAAAGAACATAGATGTACAGTAGGATTAGAATGTCATTCAAAATTTGTTACCATTCAAACAAATTTCTTTTTTCTGTTAAATGTTACCAAGGAAATTATTGACCTATGATTTAATGAATAGTAACTATATAAATAATAAATTTTATAAAAGGCAATAAATTACTTAACATTATAACGAATTCAAACTGATGGCTTCTAATGTCTATGAAATCTTATATAAAGAACAGACATAACCATATTTATTCGTTAAAAATTAGAGTAATGTTTAAATAGAATTTGTTGATTGTTAAACATCGATAAAAACTCAATTAAAAACTTCAATTTTGAAGGATTATTTGTCGTTATGACGTTAATCATATATGGCAAATATAAATGTCCAAATTCATTTTTGAGTGCTTCAGAAGAAAGAATTTTAGAATAAAAGCAGCAAAAATGTATGATAAATGTCTAATAAAGTCAAATGTAAAAATTTAGTTTTATTATCTGAAAATCTTTTTCAATTTTACATATATTAGTTGATATAAGTATGAAATATTCCAAAAATTCTCTTTTTTTGTCGGTTCTTTGTTGAAGTATGTCAAGATATACTAGATTAATAAAAGTATGATCCAATAATTCGTTTGTTTGCTATCACAAATCACATAGTAAGATTGGATAAGTGATTCTCTAATCATTTCTTCAAGAATTAAATGTCAACTAAAAGAACTCATCCAGAAAAAACATTCTTTTCAAAAATCAAAGTCATATACAAGGTTATATGTTCCATATTATATTTTTTATATGAGAATAAAAACATATGAGAGAACATCTGACCTATGTTACATTACTCTTGAAATAATAATAGAACTCATCATAATCTTTATTATAATTTGTATTACAACAATGAATGATTTCCTCATATAAACAAAAGAGAAAAAAAAACACACACATACAACAAAAAAGAAATTAAATATAGATGAAATACAATATATATATATATAAATTAAAAAAAAACAAATCATTCATACAACTACTTCATATACAAGTTTTTTTTCATTATGAGATTTGATTGATGTTGAAAAACCATTTTCTTTTTCGGAATATATTCGTCCATGAATTGGATTATTTATATGATTTCCTTTTCCTATTGTATATGTTGATATTTTTCCATTAACAAGATATTCACCATCCGAACGATCATAAAAATCTGATGTTGATGTTGATGATGATATATTTCGTGAAACAATTGAATCAGAATTATTTGAATTTGTTGATAACATACCAGAATCAAGTGAAATTAAATTTTTTTCACCATGAATTGAATATATTCCAGTTGTTTCATCATTAAAATATAATGCTTGAGTTTTATTTCCTGGATAATAAAGACAAGAATTTGTATCACTAACATGTACTGGTAATATTGAATGACAATGATGATCAGAATTTATTTTTAATGTATCTGTTGAACCATTTTTAGATTTTTTTTTAGATTTTTTTTTATGAATACATATAAATAAAACAATTATTCCAATAACAATACATAAACCTAATATACTTCCTAGAACAAAATAATTTTAAAAATAAGAAATCTTTTTTTTTGCCTGATATTCGATAGTTTTCAAAAAAAATAGTTCGTATTTGATTTGAAGTGAATATCGTATTTGTAATCAGGATAAACAAAAGACTGAGTCAACTTATGCATAGTTCAAATTATTTCTGCAATCTTTATTTTCAGTAAAATTTCTGCACGTATCTTATTGAAACCAGTGACAAAAAATTTGACTGAAAATAAAGGAAATACTTGAAAACTCATGATATTTTATTTTATGTATAATTTTCCAGAAAAATAAAAATTTCTCTAAGATGTTTTTTGATTACTAACTAAAGGTTACTTTATTGCAAGTAAAAAACATGCGACAATTTTCTTCTTTTCGTTATTGTTCGTACGACATCGCAATTCTTTCTACTTATTTTTTTTTCAAAATGGTTCAAAATAACTGAACCAGATGAAGCTAAATTGAATGTACAATAGTGTCCTGTTGTTTTTTTAAAGAAAATCAGGAAGGAAACAACTAAGACTTCGATTGTGAAGTCTTTCGGAGATTCTTTTGTTGAAATCTCTTCAAAGAAGAAACAGAGAAATTCAAGACTTTGGAAGATTTTAAGAGACCTCAGAAGACTTCAACAACTCAGAAAGATTTTCGGACTTCATCAAATTTCAATGTTGAAGTCTTTGCTGTTTTTCCTTTAATTCTCTCTTATAGCATTTTTTCAAAGGTTCTCCGTTAACTATTCTTCAAATTTTTTCTGTTATAACCGCTTTCGAAAATCTCTCCCAATTAAGGCTATTTTTCAAAAATGTTTCTAACTCACATGAAAGCACATGAGGAAGACTTTACACGTCTCATAGTAGTTCTGTACATCTTTATTCTTTTCTTTACCTATTAAAATAAAAATTAAATCTAATGTTTCACTTGATAATTGATTATCGATAGGCATTAAAAATGATTTTGAACAAATATCTGTTTGATTAATTAAACATAATTTTAAACGTATATTTATTTGTTGAATATTTAATTCAAATTCATTATTAAATAATTGAATAGTATTAAGAGGAATACATGATGATGTTTTATCATTATTGTAATATTCAATACATAATTGATCAATTGTTATTAATGTTGATTCAATCGTATTTAGTCGAAAACGTACTCGTTGTTTATTCATAATAAAATAAGCTTCTTGAATAATTGGAAATTCTTCCAATCTATATGGATATTCTTTTGTTATAATAGTTAAATTATTTGAATAATTACTAAAGCCAATATGATTTTGTGAACGAATTTTAATTATATATTGAGTTTGTTCGTTTATATCATTAAATTTTATAGAAGTTAAATTTGTATATCTTTCTTCAATATGATTACTAATAAGTATAATATGAAATATTTGTTCTGATCCACCATTATAACCAGATTGCCAATTTAATATAAATGAATTATAAGTTATATTAATTGCTTGTAATTTATCTGGTGGATCAGGTAAACTTGGCCGTTGAAAATCAATTGAATATTCATATTGACCTAAGTTATTCTTTGCAATACATCGATATAAGCCAAATGTTGAAGAATATGATGGTGGTACTTGAATATAATAAAGAATACAACGAATAAAGATAAGAATAATAATGAATGATTTGAAAATTTCTTTTTTTTCGAGAGTGATGAAGAGATCCAGCAAAAAATGTAAAATAATGGGTGAGAGTCAGAATTTTGTATTTCTTTTCAATCTATGCTCACAATGTTTATCAGACTTATAGATTAGGTTCTATGAGTGAATGTTTGATGTCACCATAGTTTTATTGAATGTGATTTTTCGCTATTTTTTATCGATTAAATTTTTTGGATCAATCCCTAGACAATAAGACGATCGTCTACATAGTGAGCTAAAAATCGAGATATCTCCTATTAACACCCATTAGAAAAAACTAATGATCAATCCCTTACCTTCAACAGCCAATCGAATAGTCACTTTTAATAATACTTTTGAGAAGAAAAAAGAAGTACAGTATTTAAAATCTCTCTAGGTATTATTTGTAGTAAGACTTATGAGTTATTAATTATAAAAAAAGTAATGCATTTTATAGTTTCGTTTCAGAGATAAGTATCTCAAAACGGTGATAATAGTGAAAAAACAATCATAACATTTCTGGTTCTTTTTTACAATCTATTCCATCTCCAGAGACATGCACTGCTGCGCCGTTTTAAATGATATATATTGCCGTAAATATTTTCTTGTTTATACTATTTCTCAATATATTGATATTCATCTATAATTAAGTCAACAGTTGACGTTATTTATAGATACGAGTATTATTTATCATTATTAGATGTAAGCGGTCTGGTACTCACCTATACTCTACCTAGATACGAATCGGGATAGAGTCCGAAGCTTCTTATTAAGTAGGATAGAATCTGTTTGACAACTAAAACAGCGATGATCTCGTTGGGTATTTATACTAAAATTTCGTATAGACATCACTAGGATAGTCCTAAATTCGATCTAACTTCGTTTTCGACGGAATCTCGCAATCGATGAAAAAATCGAAGAAATCTTTTGATCATAAACCTTTTTTTTTCTTATTCGATAAACTTACAATGCAATTTCGATGATATAACAGTATTATTAAAAGTTTTTTCTTCAGTAAATGAACTTAATCTTTGACCATATGGTCCAAACCATATTATATCAGCTTTTGGATAAGCATCAACAAGACATTCAGTTATAATATCAGAATTTTCAAAAATTGCTAATTTTTTATATGAATTTAATATGAATGGTGCATCTAAAGAAAATTAAATTCAAATTAAAAAAAATTGACATTTATATTTCTTCTCTACTAGACTTTTTTTCCTATCAATGATATTTTACATCAATAAGAAAATATCGAACAGAGAAGAGATGTAAATGTTAGTTTTTTTTCAAATTTTAAATTACAAAAAAAAAATCAATATTTTCTTTTTTCATAAAATATTCTCTTACATTGTACACGAACATCAGTTGATACACGTGATATTCCATCATATGAATTATTAAAAGTTGTATTTAATAAATTTTTAACTTCACATGTATATTTTCCTGCATGTAAACGATTAATATTTTCAATAATATATTCCGTTAAATTTTCATTTATACATGATTGTATTATTAATTCTTTTTCATTAAATAACCAACGAATTTCATGACATAAAGGATTTGAATTAATTAAACATTTTAAAATTAATTTTTCATCTTGATTTAATGTTAAATTTTTATTCAATGATAATTTTGGTTTATCTAATTATTTAAAAATAATTTTATTAAAAATAAATTTTTTTTTTTAAATCTTACATAGAATATTAATATAAATATTAGATTCTGTTTGTCCAATAATATTTTGTGCTCGACATGATAATTTTTTTATATCAGTAAAATTTATTCGTAATTGTTCTTGATTTTCTCCTATAAAAAAAGAATATATACATATATCAATTAATCATCTTATATTCATCACATGATCAATCAAAATAATATTTTTATCTAACTAAATTTCAGATAATTAAATTGGTCTAATCAACAGATAAGTTTTTCTCTTATATGTTCCGCTATTAGATAAATTGTGTTAATTAAATTTCAACTCATCGCTGATTATTATATATATATATAACTTATTACCTAAAATTAATTGATCATTTTTAAACCATTCAATATTTGATATTATTGATGGATTAGATAATGTTTTACAATAAATTATTTCAGATGTATTTTCAATTATTGTTAATGTTTGTATTAATTCTTTTTCCTTAGCAAATAATTTTATTATTGGTTTAACTATAATTAAAAGAAAAATTTAGTGAAATTATTAGGATATATATATGTTTTTTTTTCTTGACTAACATAAAACATTTAGTTTTATTTCAATATTTGTTTGATGAATACTCGCTTCATTTGATACTTGACAACGTAGTATATGATTATGATCAGCAGGTGTTAGTAAAAGTGTTAAAATCGATGAACTTGAAAAGAGTATGGAATCTGTTTGATTGCCGATTGAACTAACAAATAAAAGAATTTTATTTGAAAAAAGAAAAAGAAAAAAGAAAGAATAATACAAACCGTTGTATAAGTTTATTATTTTTATACCATTCAAATATTGGATTTGGATAAACACGTTTACTTGTACAATTAAAATTAACTAATGTACCATCATCAACAGGCATTTTTGGTAATGATATTAAATCAAGATGAGATGGTGGAACTAAATATAAAAAAATAATTATTATACATATCCTTATTATAATTGATTATATAATTGTTTCTGTCGTCTTGTAACCTTTTCTATTAATAGGAAATATCTTATTAATAGATTAAGGAATATTTTTTTTGTCGTAGGAGAAAATATATTAATTAATCATCTGATTGTTCTTTTTTTTCTATAGAATACATACCAATAACATTAAGTTGAAAAAATTTTTCTTCTTTTGTTTGAAAATTTTGACATTTATATAATCCAGATAATTCTAATTGAATATTAATTATAATTAATTGATATGTATAAATATTAATTTGATTAAAAAAAAATCTTTTTTTATCATTTGATATTGAATTAACACCAATAACTTGTATATCATCTTTATACCAAATTATAATATTATCAGAATATTTATTTGATATTATTTTAGATTTTGTTTCATTAAAATGACATGTTATTGTAATATTCAAATTTTCTTGAATTTTAATTATTTCTATTGATGAATATGTTAATCTTATATTAAGAAAAATAAATAATATATATAACAAAAACATCTAAAAATAAAAATGTACAAATATCTTTCGTATATAAACTAAAATATAGAAATACAATACAATACTAGACTCCATTTCCGAGTATTGTCACCTCATATATGCAATCTAATTAGCTCTATATTTTCTTACGTTTAGTATAGTACATAATTAGTAAATGTTATTACATAGAAATTTTTTCCTCTTATATATGTCTACATGTTAAACAACTACTAATAATGACCATTGAAAAGAGAACGAGAGAAAGAAGAAAAGAGATATACCTTTTGTGTCATTCTCAATAGAGAAAAAGATTGTCCATTTGTTCCACTAGCAAGAAGAAAAAAAGAATAAATCGTATATTCTCTACGTGATTATAATCAGTATCGTAGTCTCTCATCATATTCTATTTCAATAATGATCTATATATTCTCTATAATAAAATGATTATTTTACTAGAACACAAACGTGATTTTTTTTTATATTTATAGATTATTTAATTATCACTATTTTAAAACAAATTCTATATATATATATATATATATACCGATTATCTTCTTATTAGAAAATAAAAACTAATGATACTATTACATATATATGAATTCTTTAGTTATTAATAAAAGAAATATTAATATTTAAATTTTACATAACATCAGTATGATAGATAATAGTATATGAAAGATATCTTCAGGCATTCTGACGTAAGAAGGTCAATATTTCTAATTGATTTCTTTCTTTTATTGTTATATTTATCTCAAGTATAATAAACGGAAGTTATGTTTCATCTATATATATCTTTTGTAAATAAATTAATTTAGTTAATTGAATAATACTTTAAAAATTGTTTAAAAAATTTCAATAGGTCTTTTTTGTCAATATTATCAAATAAAAATTAGTTTAAAATATAAAAGAAAAAAAAAATTCATGATTCATTGAAGTCCTTTTAAAATAATAATTATAATAAAACCTTAGTTATCTTTTAAAATGAATCTATTATGTATATATAAAAAAAAAAAGAAACTAGACTTCCGTTGGTTTAAAACATAGAATAAAAGTTAATTATAACATACCTATATTATTGCAATGACGATATGTGTGTGAGAACACTTTCTTTTAGACACAATTATTCTCTCTCTCTCTCTTTTATTAAAATGAATGTCATCGGAATTGTTCTCTCCCATTTACCAGCAATGAGACGATGTGAACAAATTACGATATATATGTATGTCTAATGTATAGTTTAGTCTTTTTTTTTTTCTCTTTTCTTTTCTTCTTTCAATTTCATTAGAAGCAATCAAATGAATAAGACACGATATATGCATATATATATTTTCAAGTGTTCAAACTTCAAATGATTGGAACTAACAACAACAACAACAACAACTTAAAATAGTGTTTTGTTATCAGATGATTTTTTTAAAATGTAAATGAATAATTAACATAGATGACAGTAGATAAACAAAAATGACATAAAAAACATCATTATTTGTCTACTTTAGAGATTATGTATATAGTATTATATTGTTCATTATTGAGACCATCCTAATTGTAAATAGATGGTCCGTGTGTATATATATATATATGAAAGAATGATGATTTTCTTTTTCATCTTTTGAGCTGTAAGTATCGGTTGAAAGCACTAAGCAATGCCTATAGCATAAATGTTCATATATATATATGGTTCGTTGTTTAACTATTATCCTGAGGTATTTTATTCTATGATATATACAGTAAAAGATTATCAACAGTTGAAAGCATTCTGTTGACTAAGTGTATATATATATGCACTAGTTCAATCGGCTTTTCTTGTACTGGCAGGTGATGGAATTGATTTATATGTATATAATAGAACTAGAATGGATTAAAATTTATATCCTATATTGTTAATCAGGCGAATATTTACTTATTGAAATGGAAAATTTATATTTTACTTTTAGTTGTCTTTTTTTTTTTGTTTTGTTGTGTATGATCATTTGATCAATAATGTGTGTACATATATATATATATATATATATTTATGAAATGAAGTCGTCTTTTCTCATTCATAACAAATTAAACTCATATACGCGTGTATAAATATGCATTGAAAACCATTATTCTTTACTGATATAAATGTCGTTCGTGTTCTCACAAAAGAGTCAGTTGAATTTGTCATTTAACTATCCAATCTTCGACTATGTGTGTGTATTGAACGTGCATTGATTCAATATGACATACACACGCGATCAATTAAAATGAATATAATAATGTTGTACTATCTTTATATCTCTCATAAAAAATATTCGATCAAACTAAAAAACTATAAATATTATAACTGCTTTTTTTGTTTTTATCTAATTAAAATATTGAATAATAAATTGTCTTAATATAAAAAAACAAGTAAATATAATATTAAGAAAAATTCTATAAACTAAAAAAAAAGATTTTTTTTTGTATAATGTATGATGTAATACGTTAGACATATAGCGTGATCAATCTTTTATATAGTTCTTAAGTACACTTCATCATCATCATCATCTATGCTACTTTGTCAATGTAATCTTCTATGTGTATAAATAATTGGTACAATTGTCAGCTGTGAATCCTTTAAAATGTGAACAATAACAAATTGTATTGTTTTGTTCTTATGATAATTTCAATATGTTTTTTTTTATTCGAATTGTTCATAGTTGATGATGGATTATCAAGTTTAGATATAATAGATATGTTACGTTTGTTCTATCGATTGAACTAACATAAAATATTATTAATATTATTCGAGTTGTTTATTCAGTTTTTTTAGTTAAATAATCGTTCTCATGAGTGTCGTATATTAAATGATAGTATTTCTTTGACTACATTTGTTTGTATAATTATAAATATTTTATACGTATTTTTTTTTTGTTATTGTGTGATTAAATATAATATATAATATTTTTCAAAAGATTTTCTTTATATGTTTATCTTTGAATATTATCTAAATTAATATATATATATAGATTTGGGTTTTAACATCAATTAGTTAATGGAAGTGTATGACAACATAATACAAGTATACTTGACTTGTTATACTTATATAAGTGACACTATTCAATATTGACATATAGATTTATAGATGAGTAACTCAATTTTCTTTAATTGGATTATTGTTTTTATGTATTCTACAGGAAACTAGATGCGCACATTGACATGCAACAAAATAAGTATATATATATATTTGAGAAAAAACATCAATTATGATTATAAATAAATACTAATTTTTTTTTTGCGAAATAAGAGGTGTAGTTTTTTTGTACATGTTATAATCAATAATTACGATAATTATTGTAATTATTCGAAAATATTGTGTCAATTTTTTGATGTAGACAATAATGTGTTTATTTGAGTTTTCCTTTTCTTTTTTAAGTAAATGCATGTTCTAGATCTCTTTTAGTAATCATATATTTGCCTCTTTTTGCCCTTTATTGTTGACAATAGGAATTCTCTATCGACCTTACTGCATTTCATTTGATGCATACGCATATAGTAACGTGTAGAGAAGAACAAAGAACTTAGTATAGATATATAGTTTTTTCTTTGTTAGATCCGCAAATGATTTCGCATCACATGACGCCAATAGGCAGATGTTTATTGTTATTATTATTTCTAGATGATTATTAGATTGGATTGATATATTTGTATAAATAATATTTTATTATAAAATCAATGTATCTTTCAAAGTGAATGTTTAGTTATTTTTGGTTCAAATTTGATTCGGATGAGATAAGAATACTTGATGACGCAAAGGTAAGATTAATTATGTGTTATTTAGGTATATATAGAATTATCAGAAAGAAATATCTTTTTTTTATATTCTAATTACATTTTAAAGAAAAAAACAAACTAAAGAAATTATAATAATAAAAAAAAGAGGAAATACTTCGTTTCCGACATAATTTCCTCATTTAGAATTATTAGAACATATAGTAGTGACATCTTTGAAGAATTATTAAATTAAAAAGTAAAAAAGTTTCTACTAATCTTATTTATATTAGATAAAGAGGAATATGAAAAATATTATAGAATATATCAAATATTTTATATAAAATTTAATTCGTTAATAGATCATCTGATGATGAATCATTTTATTCTATTTTATTTTAATTGATCAAAAAACAAAAAACTTGATTATCATTCCTTTTAAAAGTCATGGATCTTGCCAATGATCTAACTTCATTAAATTCTGTAAGTATTATATGAATTAGATAAAAAAAAAAAAGGACGAAGATCAATCAATTAATCGTTTCTTCTCTAAAAGCTTTGACTAACAAATTGATGCAAATAGCTTTCGATTGTATCTGACACTATGCATCATATTCTTCTTTTCTTTATCTATTGTAACAATGAACTAAGTAACAAGAGTAAATCTTAGTGTCATGCTTTTCTTTTTTCTTTTTCTCTCATTTTTTTGTTAAAGAACATATAAGCATATTTTTCTTATGTTTCATAGTAAAATAAATGCAAGAATGAATTACAATACACTCGAGTCTCCAAATCAAATACATCCTACATTATTATATTCCAAGAAGACAAGAATAAGAAAAGAGCAGTAAAAATAATAAAACAAAATATAGAGAGTAGAGAAAAAAAGAATCGATTATTGTAGAAATCATCATGAGATCTAACTTGTTTTTTTTTCTCTATCTACAACAACAACAATGAATCGACATTTATACATAGAAGTTTTTCGACATATATCATCTAAAATTGATCAATTAAAAACTTTTTTTATTCATGATAATTATTATAAGGTAATAAACTATTGAATTAATAAGTTATTTAAATAGAAGAAAAAGCCTCAAATTTAAAATGAAAGACAAATTTTATAAGAATTCATGAATTTTTAGGTGGAGAATGTTCGTTTCGTAGATCGTTTTAATGATCGTCAACAAATAATTGGTAAAATTATTTAATACATTTGTTTTTTTTTAATTATGCTTCTGTTATATTTTAAGGTACAATTTATCTAACTTCTACACATCTAATTTTTGTTGATCCAGAAGGAAAACGAGAAACTTGGGTTTAAAAAAGAATTAAATTAATCAATAATTCAAATGAAAAATATTTTTATTTTATTTAGATTCTTCATTCTCTAATTTCATCTGTTGATAAACTACCAATAACAAAACAAGGATGTCCATTACGTGTTCGTACAAAACATTTTTTTTCCGCTGAATTTATTATTCCAAAAGAACGTGATTGTACTGATTTACATACTACATTAAATCAATTAAAACCAGGTAAAAGAAAATTTTTTTTAATATAAAATAAATTTTTTTTTTTGTTTATTTGTAGAATCTTATGAAAAACTTTATTGTTTTCTTTATCAAGCACCAAATTATCTTGAAAAAATTTGGGATCCATTTTTACTTGCTACAGAATATATGAGAATGGGTATACCAAATCCTGAATGGAAAATTGATGATAGTAATAGTAATTTTGAAATGTGTGATACATATCCATCATTAATTTATGTACCAACATCAACAACAAAAGCAATGTTAATTGGAAGTTCAAAATTTCGAAGTCGAGGTCGATTACCTGTTCTTACTTATTTACATTCAAATGGAGTATATTTGATATAAATAAAATAAAAAATTCTTATATTTTTCGTTTTTTTTTCAATACAGGCATCAATAACACGTTGTTCACAACCATTATCTGGTTTTAGTGCACGTTGTCTTGAAGATGAACAACTTCTTCAATGTATACTTAAAACAAATTCACATTCAAATACAATGTATATTATTGATACAAGACCACGTGTATGCTTAAAATTAAAAAAAAGTTTCAGTTTAGTTTACAATTAAATTTTGAGTATTTAGAAGAAAAGGTTCTAAATATCATTGATTAAGAGAAAATTCTTGGAAACGTTATTATTCTATATCCTTAGAAAGAAAAAATATATTGGAAATTTAAACAGATTTAATCTATTATCTTCATTTCGATATAAGATTTTTATTCTTAGCAGAATCCATCAGATTTAATATGTCATATTAAACTCGATTTTCTTGTCTACTACTTCCAACTATTAATATTATGATAATAATTGAATTAACGTAATAGACTATTTATTAAAAGAAGGCAAGGAAATCATGTATATCAAAATGACGTGAGACTATAGAAAAAAGAAAATATGAATATCTAATCTATCAACATTTTGAATAACTTTCATGAAGTAATTAAAGTTCGTAGGTTTCGAACTCGGGTTTTTTAGGAGTCATTCGATTATATAAGCTATGATCGAATCGGTTGACTTTGATACTATTTAGTCATAATTATACTCAATTAAAATTCCGCTTTCAGTGTTGAAAATTTTCAAAATTATTTATTTATTGTTAATAGATCAATGCAGTAGCTAATCGTGCAGCAGGTAAAGGTTATGAAAATGAAGTTTATTATTCAAATATTCAATTTAAATTTTGTCCAATTGAAAATATCCATATAATGCGTGGTAGTTTACAAAAAGTACTTGAAGGTTAATATAAATAAATAATTAGAAAAATAAATTTATAAAATTATTTCATTTAGTATGTGAAATGAAAAATCCATCAATGAATCAATATTTAAGTGGTCTTGATAATTCATCATGGTTACAGCATATAAGAGCTGTTCTAGACGCTGCAATATTTATAGCTCGAGTAAAAATAAAAACTTAAAAAAAAAACAAAAATGTTTTATTTTATTTTTTAGGCAATTGAAATTGAAAAGAAAAATGTTCTTGTTCATTGTTCAGATGGTTGGGATCGTACTGCACAATGTTGTTCTTTATCTTCACTTCTTCTTTGTCCATATTATCGATCAATTCATGGATTTCGAGTAAAATATATATATATATATATATATTTGGAAAAATCTATTAAAATATTTATTTTTTTTTCTATAGATGTTAATTGAAAAAGAATGGCTTTCATTTGGACATAAATTTTCTGATCGATATGGACATACACGAATTAGTGATAATAAAGAACAATCACCTATATTTTTACAATTTATAGAAGTTGTTTGGCAATTAAGTCAAATATATCCAACAGCATTTGAATTTAATGAACGTTTTCTTATATCATTACATGATCATTCACATTCATGTCAATATGGAAATTTTATAGGAAATTGTGAAAAAGATCGACTTGATTTAGGGTTTCATTTTAAAATTTTTATTAAAAATTGTTTTCTCAAAAAAAAAATATTTTATTTTTAGTGTTAAAGAACGAACATATTCATATTGGAATTATATTTTAAAAAATGTTAATGATTTTAAAAATCCTTTATTTCGTCCACAATCAACATATGCAAGTGAAGTTCTTTTACCAACAATTAATTCTCAAACATTAAAGTAATTAATATAAAATAATAATACAAAACAAAAAATAATTATAAATTTTTAGATTTTGGTTAAATATGTATCATAGATTTGATAGTGCACTTTTACCAAAAGAAAATATACCAAATACATTAATGCATCTTGTTGATCATACAATATCACTTAACGATCATGCACGTTTATTAGAAAAAGTAAGTTTTTTTTTTAAATATTTTAACATGAAGTTTCATCCATTGAATTACTACGGCGTTATTGTCTGAAAAGAATAGCAATAATCTAGACAGAATTAAAAAAAAAGTCCAATGAAACTAAGAGCGTGGGTAGATGGAGTACAAGGTTCAAAAACGAAATAGATGCCAATCATAGTCTCTCTTTGCATAGGAGCAATTTAGAGAGAATTATACCTCTGTTATTGAGCTACAGTAAAACTTCACTAATATGATCACTTTTATAATCGATCGAAAGTATTCACTCATGCAGATAATCATAATTGCGAGATTTTTAGTTTCTTATACGAAAATAAAAAAGAATTGTCTTATAGTTACATTTCGACTATGTACAAAATGATTTTTCTTCCATTTTCTAAATAATCTATCAATTCAATCTTTTTTATTAAAGGTAGATGAACGCATGATAACAATAGTTGATATTACCATGAATACGTACGGTTAGTGTGCCTCTTTCCTAAGTATCGCATGACTGCCTCACTCATACGATGCACAAAAAAACCTTAGTTTTTTGTCCTTCTCACTGCTTCGAATAAGAAGCCGCCTCTGATAGAGAGGCTTATATTCACAGTAAATACTGCATGAATGGATCAATATGAGAAGATGTCTACATAGAAAGATTTTATTGTACATATAAATTTATAAATGAACTTGTTTCAAAATCTGATATTTATATTAGAAGTTCCTTGTGTGCATTTTTATTTACAAAATCCAACCAATTTCGACTGTATCAAAGTTCTATTTCATTAAACTAAATCTTCCTTTCATTTTTGAAGATATTTCTCTATAACAATACGATAATTTCAAAAAGAAACAATAAAGAATTCTGTTCTATTCTTTTAGCGTATTCGAGAAGTTCGTTTAACTCTTGAAAATGATATTAAATCAACAACATCTAATGAAAATCTTAATAAACATGATGAATTACAAACAAATGATAATATAACATCATCTACTGAACATGATAGTGGTTTAAGTGAAAATGAATTATATCAATCAACAAATGAAAATATTCCATTAAAATTAAATAAAATTCTTCAACCATTATCATCATCATCAGATGTTGAAAGTGGTATTAGTAATGATTATTCACCAAATGGTAAAACATCTTTATCACCATTTACTTCTCAATATACAAATGATATATCAACAATTGAACGTATTGCATTTGAACTTAATTCAATTGCACTTGATTGGCGTTCATATCATGCACCATTTCATTGTACTTGTGCATTACCATTTGATTCTGCTCAACGAAAAGTATTTTAAAAATACAATATTTCAATTAAAATAAATAACTTTCTTTTTTTTTTTTATTTTAGTATAATTGTTGGCGATGTGGTGAAAATTTTTGTTTACGTTGTATTGAACATGGTATACGTTTACCTGGTCTTTATAGTAATAGTTTAGCACCAGTATGTAAAACATGTATACTTTCAATAAAATCATCACCATTATTTATTGATTATTCAACACCTATTAAATCTAAATATGAAAATCAAACAGAAATAAAATCAACAATATCAATAATTAATCAAGTTAATAATGGAAATTAATTTTTTAATAATTAATGATTATTTTTATTCGGGTCAGATTATATATTTGATTCTAAATTATATGTCTTCTAATTTTTAAATTATGGTTTTTATTTTATTTTGTGTGTGTGTGTGTGTGTTTATTTGACAGTAATTTTTTTTTTATTGAATGACATTAAGTGAAGAAATAGAATTTTTATTATCATCAAGATTTTATTTATTTTTTAAATTTGAATGACAAAACAAATTAATTGTTCTGATTTAAGTTTAAAATATTTGCAGACCAGACTGAAAATAATATCATAAGAAGTTCTTGTATAAAATAGAAAAATAAAGGATAATGTTAATTATTAATAATAATAGTAAAAAAAAAAAAATCTTTTTTTCGATTTTTTTGTTCTTGTCAAAAATTTTCTAATATAATATAATGAGTTTATGATGAATGACTTGAAGTTTTTGATTGTGGACGTTTATGTGATACAATAGTTGGAGTAGATTTTGATAAATCATGATTTTGTAAAATAGATTCTTCTTGTCGTTGTATTGGTGTATTTGATAAATGTGTAACATTTGTTAATTGATCAGAATCTATTGATATACCTCCATTAGATGCATAAAAATTTTCTCGATTATAAGTTTTTAATGCACGCATTAATTGTTCACTTGGCATTGGTAAATCATCAATACGATCAACAATACGTACATTACCATCTGAATGATGAGCATTATAATATGTGTATTCTTTTGGATCAACTCGAAATACACCTTCTTCAATAACACGTCGAACTGTATAAACTTTTAATGGTTCATATTCAATTATAACATTACGTGTTGGTTTAATTGGTAGTAATGGTGCAGCTTTTTGTAATAAAATAGGACGTTTAACACGTTTATATGGTAACCATTTTTCAAATATAACTGTACGAGGTTTAGGTGGTGGAGTTGGTAAACGTTCAACTATGATTTGACGTGGTTGTTGTGGAGGTGGTGGTAATGATTTGTCAATAAAACATGGTCTAATAAAATAAGCAAACAAAAAAACAACAGAAAAAAAATTTTATTTAATTATTTTACTGAAGTAATGGTGGTGGAGTTGGTGGTCGTTCACGAATAGTTAAGGGTGGTGGTGTACGTGGTTCTGGTTTTCTTTCACGAATAAGTAATGGCTATTTAAAAAAAGTAAATATTGGTAAGAAAAAAGAAATTATGAAGAATTTTATTCGTACTGATTCAGGTGGATTTGGAGGTAATCTTTTTTCTCGGATAATTATTGGTGCTGGTGGTGGAGGTGTTGGAGGTTGTAAATAACGAATACGAATATCTTTTCGATAAACAACATTTTGTGTATTTGGTTTAAGTACTTTAACAGGTGGATTATTAATTATATCAATTTCATTTAAATAATTTTCAGTTGATAAATTTGTATAAATTTTATTAGAAACATGATTAAAAGGTATTTGTGATGATGGTGGTGGTGGTGGTGTACGTCGTGGAGAAGTAGTATGTTGATTCATATTATTTGATAATTGTGTTTGAGATTTTTGACGTTTAATAATCGGTGGTGGAGGAGGATGTTGTTGAACGTAAGAAACTGATTTACCTGAGATAATTGATGATTGTGGTTGTTTTTCTACAACATTTTTTGAAGAATGAATAGATTGATTAGATGTTTGTTCTTGGGATGAATTAAAAATATAATCACTTGGATTTAAACCAGATTCAGTAAGGATTTGTTTAATTTTATCTTGATTCGATTCTATTATTTTGTTATTGTTATATGATGTATTTTTATTATTATTTTGTGACCTGAAGCGAAACCAATAAAAAACATAACATTTATATAATGAGAGAAACTAAAAAAGAAAATATACAATCGATAGTGTTATTTGTGGTTTTGATGTATAGAAATAAGGAAAAACAAAAATATTGATGGCAATGATGATAATTGGAAAAAAACCAATGAGGCAGAACTAAAGGCAATAAAATATTGATACGAATAAATGCATAGTGTATGAATCATTTATTAAATACTATCTCACATAAGTAAACATGACTCAACTTTAATAATAAATAACGGAACGGATAAGTGAAAATAGAAAAATGAATAGAAGAAATATTGTTATTAATATATATGCTAATTTTACCAATTTTATATATGATAACTTCATACGTTTTTAAAAGTGTTCAATATGAATAAGCTAAGTTTTTTTGAAGAAATAGACATCTTTTTCTAAGAGATAAAAATAATACTAAAACTGAACAAGTCCTAGAATAATCATTGATAAAGTTTTATTTTTTCATTTTCGATTCGAGACAAAATGTCATCTAACTACAATTCGAAGTTATAGACGTGAGCATGCGAAGTTGAAGCAACTGAGGGTCTATAGAAAGATGAAGTTTCTTCGTTATTTCCAATATTTTAGGCAAAATCTGCCGAAGAAATATCGTGACAATTGATATCAATAAATCTAGCATCCGACAACTACTGAACAATGATTCACATTATTGCTTTCAAATTTCATAGATTATACTGTTCACTATATAAATAAAGTTCAAAATAATCCTAAAACTTACGCGGCCATATTTTCTCAGATGACAACCAGTTGTTGTTATATAGAATATTTCTTTCTTTCGTTTTTTTTTCTAATAGATATACCTACATATATAAGTTAAATAAACATTGACACTCCTTTTGTATATATATATATAACAATCTTTTCATAAGCAAGGCATTGATGCATGAACAAATTTCTCCTACGATCTCAATTGATAAAACAAGCGGACATGCGATAAAAAAAAATGTACATCTTCTTTTTTTTTCTCTTTTATGTTATTCAATCATCATTTGTCAATTGCTTTGTAAGTTGAAGATAACCTTCATATTTTATATTAAAATATAGTTGTGTCAGTTTAGTTTTTTTTTTAAATGAACAAATATGTGATTTCCTTTTGATATATGATCAAATATATGATAAATAATTTTGACTATATTATAGCAACAAGTATAAAATGAATTGTCTGGTTAGATCTTTATCGTTGAAAACGTCTTTTTTTTGGACATATTAATATTAGAGATTTAGATCATTTTTTAAACATACTCAACGCATTTGTATATCTATCAATTCAGTTAATTAAAATATATGTTAAATTATCCGAAGAAATGTAATATGATATTTCATATGAAGAAATTGTATCGATAATGATAAGGAAGAAGCTCGATTACTCATTGAAGTTGACGAGTTAGTACTGGAATATATGGGGAAAAGCCTTTTTCCCACACTCCATTGAAAATATAGGACTGAGAAATGGAAGAAAAGAGGAAGAACTTTTTTTGTTATAGGTGCAATATTTCATCATTATTAATGTATACATATGACTCTTTTCAATTGAAATGTTTATCTCTATTTTCATCTGTAAATAATTCTGATATAATCAATAAATATTCAATTCTTTAAAGCATATAGAACAAAGTACTCTATGCTTTTAGACAATTCGCATTTATTTGTTGATAATGTATCTCAATATATATGAATGCTATTTTATAGATGTATACATGTATTGAATGATATCAGATTGTTTACAACGATGATACAGCTAATTAATCTTTTAAAATTAAAAGAAAAAATTTCTACAAATAACGGTAGAAAATTCTATAGATTTATTCTATAAAAAATTGAAAACTATTGTACAAAAAAAAAAACGAGTTTAAGTTAATAAAAAATAAATTGAAAGATATAAGATTTTTAATCATCATCTTTTCCATTAGCGATATATTGTTTTATAAAATTAATAATATCAGATATATTCAGATTACCAATTAATTTTTTAACTTTTGCCCAAATTTTTTTAAAGATTTTACGAATATTTCCAAAATATTTAAAATCACCTTCATTTTCATTGAAATCATCATCAATTGCTATTGTTGTTGTGCGTTGTGTCTAAATAAAGAAAAAAAAATTTAATGGAATATTATTTTTTTTCCTTTATTTAAAATATTTACCAGCCATGGTCGTTTAGTTGATAATGTATAAGTTGAACGACGTTTTGTTGTTGCTGTCGTTGTTGTTGTTGAAGACACATCATCTCCAACATAATCTCCAATTGAGGGATTATCATAAGAAACATCGTCTTCAATTGGTATTGATCGTCCAATACATATAAGAGCTAAAAATGCGAAGATGATTAGTAATCTCATGGATACACTATTTGATGTTGTTACAATCTATTTGTCAGGAAGAATTCTTTTTTCTATGTTCTTATATAGATACAGAATAAGCCAAGATTGTATATTATCCTCGTTTTTTTTATATTATCAGAATGTAGAAAAAGAAGAACGACACATGATGATTATTTCCAAGACGTATCTTTTTTTTTGCGTAGCTAGTAAAAAACAAGATTATTCATAATGTACGAAAAAAGAATCAACGCTTATCTTGTCTATAATTACTGGCTTATTCATGATGCTTATATTTTGCTTTAATAAAGAGTACTATGTTGATATAATAGAAAAAAAAATTCAATAACAAATAAAATTCCTTCAGATAAAGAAAAACATCAGTAAACAAAGATATGTAATAGATCATACTATCATTAGCTTCTTCGAGAGAGAAAACACATAAACACGCTTTAGTTCTGATTCACTTGATTTTTGTCGTAAGGATATCTCTAAGACATTGTAACATTGTTGGCATTGAAAATCTATGACGATGACAAAAAGATTAGTTATATTTAATGTATTTGAAAAACAGCACAGCAGTGTAAAAAAAAAACTTCTTTCATTTGTTCAATTCATACATCTTCCATAAACAAAAGATTCATAATATAATTCGGTTTTGTGATTTTCAGTTAGAGTTATTACTTAAATGCTTCAATAACAATAAGAGAAACTGCTCGAAACTAGTCTGAAGTCTGTGTAAAGACTTTGCTTGCAAGATTACCATATTCGAATACATCAAAAGTGAATGATATTGTTTTAAGTTCACCTACAAATAGAACAACAAACGCTGACAATAGAATATTAAGACACATTTGATAGAAAATTTAATTCTGCATAAGGTATGTATGAATATGAATTCAATAACTGTACTATGCTCTGTTCATCTTGTTTGAAAATATCTAGTCAAACGTGGAAGTTTAAAAAACGCGGATATTTGCAAGAAACTTTTTAAAACTTGATATAAATTTCTAAAGTTTTCTATTAAAACATGCGAGATCATGTACGTGTCTAATGTTTGAAGATACTTGCATGTACATGCAAAATATATAACTCGCGTTAAAATGCCTAAGCATTAGCTGCGTCTACTCGAAGAGCAATGCAAAAAAAATCCTATTTACGAAAATGAATAATGAATCGATTCTGTAGTGTACATCGTATTCATTGCAGAAATTTCGTTTTACATCGATACGTATTTATTTATTTCTCGTAAAGGTGAAATTGCTCTTTTATAATCAAACTATACTACCTCAAAATACTGATTAAATTTTGTGAAATTCTTGAATACAGTCAAAAATATCCTTGACGAAATATTTCTGGTTTTTGTTTTTGAAAATAAATCCTTTATATAAAGTATTCCTGTGAAATGGTCCTCTAAAAAAAATGTTCTTTATAACAAATATGTTCCACAGAAATAATCCTCGAATATTGTTGTTAAATCGATCATATAATTCATTAGTTCAGTCTTGAGCAATTTTTGTTAGCAATCGTTTCGTAGGAGAACACATTTCACTGTTTATTTGGATTATCAAACTATGAACGATATTCGCTTTTTTATGAATTCCATCAATACTTAAGCTATAATACCATCTATGTCGAGGCTCAGCCACGAATCTTTGCCTTAGTATTTTTACTATAGTCTTGGAACTATCGAAACTATTTTTTTCTCTACAAGGATTCTCCAGCTTGAGTAGGAAACAAACACCGTCACTCTCAACCTCAAGATTAAGTAGATGGGAAGTTTCTTTTGATTTTTAAGTAGACATAATCTTGATATGCTCCCTGTAAATATAATTCTTATTGGATAAATCGATTGATATTTATATAGAGTTTATTGAATTCTTGATGATATGATAGAATTTTTCTTTAGTTTAAATAGTTTTTCATTTATTTAAATCTTTTAATATGATTGGTGAAATTTTCATTTTAATATCTAAACAATATAATGAATAAAACTAAACTTTATTAAAATATTTTTTCTTGAAAAAGTGACATCTATATTCCATTGATTATTATTTTGACATCAATCAAGACAGCTGATATTGACATATATTGTTCCACAGTTCGTCATTGAAAACCTTCGAATAATTATTTTTTATCTATAAAATCACTTTATCATAGATCATATAAATAGTTGAAATATATCATAAAATAAAGATTTTGTATTCATGTTAATCATTCTTTTAATATTGATGATATATTCATCATCATTTGTATTCAGTGGTGATGAATTCGAAGATTATCGTTGTAAATGTATTTGTCCATCATTTACTGTTATACAAGATTCAACAGTAAATGAAACAAATCGTCGTGTTTATGTTGATGTTGTTCCACCAGATGATTGTACTTGTCAACGTGTAGTATTTCGTACTATAAAAGCATCACAAAATTTTCAAGAACGTTTTTGTCCAAGGTAAAAATATTTTGTATTTATATAAATGACGACAAAAAACTAGAGCTTGTTTTGTTAGATGTGTTTGTAATTATGAAGTACGAAATACAACAACAATGAAAGTAAAAATACAATAAATCAAATTAATTTATTGTAAGATATTTTTCTTTTATTAAGATTGTCGTTATTATTATAATGGTTGCGATATCATTATTATTTATTTATATGTCATTTTTACTTTGTCTTGATCCAATAATGAATCAAAAGACAAAAACATCAATAAATACAAATCGACAAGGAAAAAATTATCAAAGACAAATTAATGATGATGTTCTTGTAGATAATCCAACACAAGAATGTATATTTAGTGAACCTATTGCTAGTGATTTACAAAATAGTCGACAACGTTCATCAGTTATATTAAATTTAGTTACACATGAACAATCAAAATGGAGAAAACAAGTAGAAAATTGAATTTCTTTTTTTTTTTGTTTTATATTGAGAAGTTTTTATTTATTCATCTTCTAGGTTCAACAACAACGACAATCAGTATATAATAAACATGAACTACTTAATTAAGTTTTTTTTTTATCTATCTTCTCATTTCATATATCTCCTTTTTTTTCTTTGGATTATTTTATTGATAAATGGATTGATATTGTATTTGTTATTTGTAGATTATTATAAAATGAAAGAGTTTTATTGCGATAGATTTTATTGATTAAAATTTTCAAATATTCAATCAATCTTTATGTTAATTTAAGAAGCTTTGATGTCACGATAATGATTATCTAAAAAAGCAAAAAAAGCCACTTGAACTAACATTTATGCGAATACACCTTTCTAAAGTAACGAATACACTGTAATGAATGATCCAATTCCGCATTTGCTATCGTTCGCTCTATGAAATGTTTCATTCAGAGTCACATATATGATAGAATAGAGCGAAATGAGTCGTACAATTTAGTATATAAACAATTAATCTTTTGGTATATCGTTATTTCCAGAATAGACAGATCTTGATTTAATTTCTTTTTGATGATAAAAAATAGAACAATTTTCAATATAGAATTGATACATTCTTATTTTTACAATGGAAAAGTTATAGATTTAAATCTTGTGCTACTACATTCTATAGATTAATGTTTGGAAGAATTTTTTTCGTATTTTTGAGTATTCATCTTTGTCTTACCCATTGATTGCATAGCCATAGAAATAATAATTGCAGCGCAATCTAAAGATCAAAAATTATTACTTTCAGATTTCATATACCAATGAAACAACAAATATAAAAAGCGGTCCGCTTTATGTAAATACTTGCTGACTATCTAAAACTAGCTAGATCCCTAGTGAAATTAATCATAATGTTATATATTCATAAAAAATAATCGAATTATGTTATGCATTGGGAACAGTAGAAATAAAAACGATTGCTTTTTTGTTTGTACTTTTTGTAATCAAGCCTTCATATGGTCACAATATTGATAACAAATAATCATGTTAGAATTGAAAAAGAAAAAAGTTTGTTCATTTTATTTCATTGAATAATAATGACTCATAAATTAAAAATTGACTAGGAAAAAGAAAAGAACAAACAAAGAAATCAATACATATATATATATATTTTAATTTATTTTTCGTTGTTTTCTTTGTGTTGAATAAAATTTTGCACGTTGATAAACAGGATCATCATCAGCATCTTTTAATGTTACATATCGACTTAATACATAAGCTATAATAAATATACAAAATGTTATAAATCCAAATAGAATATACCAAGATTTTTCATCAAATTGTTTTGGTAAATATGATTGAAATGTAACAAGAAAATATTTTTGTACTGAAATATATGGTCGAGTTAGAAAACTGAGTAAAGTATTAATTATACGAAATATCATAGATATAATCTATAAAATAAAATAATAATTATAATAATAATAGTCATGTGCAAATTTAGTATGCATTTCATGAAATTATATTCTATCTTTGTTGATAAGATAGAAAAAATATTTATATTAAAGCACAGAAGAAAAGAATGAATCAATTACATTAAATGTTTAAAATTAGAATCTATTGTTGATTGATCAGATATGTTACTACCACTTCCCATTGATGATCGAGGTGATTGATTAGTAGTTAATGTTGATAAATCTTGTGTTTCACGTGCTGATTTTAAACTTTCGAGTTCTTGTAATAATTGACGATGTTTTAATTCAAGTTGTTTTTGACGAAAATTATTAAGTACTTCTAATTCTTCACGTTCTTCAGCTAGAATACAAAAAAATGAATCTTCTTTTTATCATATTATAAGAATAAGAGATTTCAGAAAATTACGATAGTTGCTATTTGTCTCTATCTAAGCCGCTATAAATCGGAAAAAGAATGAGGGCAGATATGTTAGCATAATTAACCTTATTTGAAAATTGTACTTAGTTTGTCTATTATTCGAAAAGATACCGATGCCATGTTTTGTACATCGAGTACTTCGTCTATTTGAATAGCAAAGAATACGGATACCAATTAGATGAGTGGAGAGAGTTCTTATAATCTTCAAATAGGATCGGTTTTACTAGCACATCTGCTCTCGCGATTGTATGAAAATTCACTTTTCTGGGAAGGAGGGAAAGAGCTTAAGATGCAGGGACAATTATCGAACTATACTAAGGTTCGGATATTTCTAAAATATTGTTGATTTCTTTTGGATACCGGTAGTTCTTCAATCTTGCAAGTACTTATTTTCCGTATACAGATTTATCATAACCAACCTAAATTTTATTCATCAATTAACTGAAAATGATTGAAATTGAAACTAAATCCAAATATTTGAAATTTTAATGATTGGCTAAATCAAGTCTAGTTTGACTTTATACATCTATTAGAAAAGATAAATTTTTATTCTTACCAATAAAAAGATTTTCTGTTGCTGAATGTTCATCTTTAAGTTCTGCAACATGATCAAAAATTAAACCATCAACTTTTAAATCAATCAAACATTTTGACACATCTTTATCACCTAAAATATCAATAAAATTGATTCAATGCTTTTCTTTTTATTCTTCTTTAAAATACTATATTTCATACTCGCTTCATCACCCCAAATAAATAATAATTTTCCATTTTCTTTCACAAGTTTTACAAATTCTTTATCTGAAATAATATCTAATGCTGGTGCAGCTAAACCTGATAAATGTTCGGCAATAATAAAACATAAACCAATATTAATTGACCATGTACGGACATCTAAAAATGGTAACCAATCACCTTTATCACCTTGTGTTAAAAATAAAACAGGAAATAATGTTTGTTTACGACGAAGTATTGATGCACAATCAGGATCAAATGTTGATAAAACAATTACACGTTTACCAGCTATTCAAAAAAAAACAACATAAAAAATAAATTAAATTAAATTAATATTTTTTCATTCTACCATGAGCAATAATACAACGAAGAATAGAATCAATATATTCATTTCTTTCAAAATAATAATTTTGTTCACTACCACCATGTCGATATTCCATAGCATATTTTATTTCAACATTAAAACCAAGATGTGGATCAAGTTGTTCAAATAATTCTTGTAATGTTGGAAATAAAGAACGAAAAGTTTCTTGACCAATTTGTTCATCATCATCTAATTCTTCTTCAACTTTACTTACATCTGTTTCACTAGCATGATGAATTTTTAATGATTGTAATTGTGGTAATGTTAAATCTTTAACTGGTACAGCAAATAATTCTGATTGTTGAACTTTACGTTTAAGTGTAATAGCAACTTGAAAATCATGATAAACAACAGGTACTTTATCTTTTGATAATTGTACGTCAAATTCAACAAAATCAAAACCAAGTTGAAATGCACCTTTAAATGATGCTAATGTATTTTCACTAACAAATTTTGTTTGTACTGGTCGTGTTGTTGATGAATGATTTGTTAAATTAGGTGATGGATCACTTGAACGATGACGAAGTGGATCAGTTGTTTGATGTTTAGATGGAATATTATCAGCATTTGTTTTACCTTAAATAATAATTTTATTATTTACTATATAATAGAACTTCTTTTTTTTTTTTTACTTTTTCTAAATATATATTTTAAGGTGTAGTTATTGTGTAAAACTATAGGTTTTAACTCAAGAAGTAAGAAAGTCAATAAAGTAAATTTGTTACATGCAATTTTAGTTCGCAAAAAAACACAACGAGTAAGTCAGATTAAATGGCTGCATTTTAATTTTTTATCATTATATCACAAAAGGCAGCGTGAAAAGCTGTATAACCTACAAATTAAAGTTCGTTTTAATTATGCACTTTTGGTTTTTTTAAAAAAAAAAGCAAAATTTTGTGCGACCAATTTTCGATGTTGTGAAAAGTTCATTTTTGTATCTATTCACTAATAATAAAATATTTCTTTCAAATTATGCTTATTAATGAGTAATAAAATCCATTGAACTCAGAATCATACATTAACAAAGAAGAAAATGTTAAAAAAATTTTATTTTTTCTCACCTAAACCTCTATGTCCAACATTGACTGGTCTTCGACCTTCACGCCAATATTTTGATTGTGTAACAAGAAATTTTTGTTGAACACCTTCTAATGGTGTAATTAATAAAACATCAATTTTAGCTTGTCCAATTCTAAGATGAACAAATAAAAAAAACAAATCAAATTCTTTTAATATAAAAATTAATCAATACGAACGGATTATGTTTTAATCCAATAATTGGTACAACTTTTGTCATATGTTTATTATCAGTTAAATCAACATTTGAATGTATTGGTAAAACATATGCAAAACCAATATGTTTTCTTAATGATGTTAATTCATCAACAAGATAAAAATCAATATGATAAGCAACATTTTCTGGTTCGTATGTTTGAATTTTAACAATGATATAATCATTTTTTTCAATTATTGCACCATAATCACTTTGAATATTTGTTTCACAACCAGATAAACGTAATATAGCTGATTGAATAAATGCTTTTGATGTTGGTGTACATTGTTGATTAGATGAATCACCTGTTAATTCTTCAGTTTCTTGTTGATATGTTAAATCTATTGGTGAAACTTTTAATGAAAATGTTTTATTTCGTAATTTTGTTGACCATATTTGAAGAGCATTTGAATGAAAACGTAATTGAATTTCTGATTGTCCTGTTAACCATCCAATATCAGTACGATGTATACCTTTATAACAACCAAATATAGCTGGAAATTCATCAGATTGTTCAGCATCACTTAAATCATTTGTTTCAATTTGATGAAAAGATAATTTTCGTGCCTGTTTAAATGTTTCCCCTATAGAAAAAGATACAAAAAAAAAAACAAAATTTAATGAGAAATAAAATTAAAAATTTACATTTTTTAATAATTAAATTCATTCCATCATCAATACGAATAATTTGTGCAATAACATATCGATAAAAAATTTTTTCTTGTCCATCAATTTTAATATTTGTTGACCATATTTCACCATCTTCAGTTCGATCAATACGATTTAATGGTACACAACGATTTGGTAACCATTCACCTAATTGTGTACATGAACCAGTTACAAGAACACTATCAATTGGACTTAATTTTTCTTTAACTATTACACGAAATTCAACATCATAAACAACTCGACAAATCATTTTCGTTAGATATTAATTGTAATAAGAAGAAAAAAAATAAACAAACGCAAATTTGAATATTATAAATTTGAGAAAAATTTAATTTATTGAGAATAAAAAAAAATAAATTGTCAAAAAATATCATATAAATAAAACTTTTTTTTATTGCTGTTGTTGTTATTCTCTAAGGATAAATAAATATTAATAAAAAAGATAATTTAGCATATCTATATTCATATGAATATACTCAAGGTGCAATCATCAACTCGTGATTCGTTTTGATCATAAAAAAAAAAAGAAAGAAGCAATTATCCATTGATGGAATGCATATTATGGGAACCTTTATTTGGTCTAGATGTCATACATAATCAGTAAGAGAAATTTATGAGGAAATACTTTTATTCATTCATATGGTAACTTAATAATAATGAAAATTATACAAAATTTTCTATTTATATCAAACAAATAAATTAATAATAAAAACGATTTTCTGGGAAAGAAAAAACTCCATCGAAGAAGAAAAACATGTGAATTTTCGATTCGATTGGAGAATTATTATTCGACTGATGGTATGCAATAAATGATAAGTAAATCATTCCTAATCATCAATAATTTCATCTTTATGAGTTAATTATACGATATCGAATCGACATATTCTGATTTAGTTCGACTGGTTTTCGCCTTCTGATACACGTACATGAAATATGAAATAAAAAAAAATATGAAAGTAATGGCAGATCACTTAATCGCAAGACATTTGTCGTGGAGAATACCGTCACAGGATGTTTCATTGTTGATTATTCATCCCATTCAATGGCAATAGAAAAATAAAGATAGAAATTGTTAATTATACATTATCTTAACGACAATTTCTAACCATCAAACTCCCTTTTAGTCCCCACCAACTCAATACACATAAAAAATAAAATAGATTTTATAGGAGAAGTGATGACTTTTAGTTAGTTTCGCCTAGACTCGAACCGAATCTTAACTATTTGATTTGGTTCGTTTTCAAGTTTTAGTCCATTTTAACTGAAATAATCATAAATGTATAAGCGAATGACTTAGATATAACTAAATAATATATATCTGTTATTTATCTAAAATCAATTTATTACACATAATCAATCTGAGAATGATTTGAAACCAGAATCGAAAACTCACGTGTTTTTACATGCAGATATTCTTATTTATCAAAAAAAAATATATATATCTAAATCTTTTATAATGAAATATAGCTTGTGAATAATCTATCCGAATATTTATTTACTGAAAATTGGCTTGAATATCAATATATTTATTAATAGAAAAATATAATCAACAACATGAAAATTAAACAATTATATGTCATATCCATAGAGTTCTATTTACTTATAATTAGAAACAATAGATCGATCAGTATTGTTCGAGCTGAAAAAAGGAATACATAGGAGTTTTGATTTACATTAATTTTTTTTTTATCAAAAAACTAAGTTTAATAGACAAGATAGAATATTACATCTATTCAAGGAAAAAACAATTTTCAGTCTGTTGCTCACTTAGTATCTATCAATATAGTAAGTATTAATATTAGAAAATGTGATATGGAATTAAAGTTATTAAACTGATCAATGTAAATAAAGACAAAAATATGAATTTTAATCGATCATTAATCCTATTTGTATATAGTTTGTATAAATGTCTATTATATATATAATTTATCATAGAAAGACTTACTAAACTTTTTCTTCGATGATTAATCAGACTGAGGATTAGATAGTTTTTAATGTAAATCTCTTTCATTTCCTGGACAAGTATTTTCTAATTCATCAATTGTTTCAAATATTTGTCCACACCAAATACAATATAAATGTTTATCTCTTAAATAATTAGTTAATTTTTTTAATTGAGATTCCATATTTAATTGATAATCATTATTATCATCATTATTATCATCATTATCTTCTTCGTCTTCTTCTTCTTCTTTATTTTGTTGATTATTTTTCCATAAAATATTTTCTTCTAAATTAAATTTTTCCTTATCAAGTCTTTCACATATTGATTGACATTTTGCAATATCAATACGAAGACGTTTTAAATAATATTTTTGTTTTAAATGATCTTGATAATTTAATTGAATTTGTTGATTAAATTTATTTTTACCTTCTTCTTTTATACGAATTTTTTCTTTCTTTTCATTTTGTTCACCAATACCAGAACGAGATGGATGAATTTGAATTGAAATTGGTTCAATTAAACCTTTTGATTGATTTGTACCTAATTTTGAACCTTCTGTATAACCCATTTTTTTTAATAATTGAAAACCTTTATTATCACTTGTTATAGCTGTTGATAAGCCTTGTTCACGCTGTTCGACTTCAATTAAATGACGAGATTTTTTCGTTGAAACTGGTGGTGGAGGAGGAGGTGGTGGTACACGACGGCGAGGATTTAGTAATTGAGGAGCAGATACTTGAGCAGCAGCAGCTAAAATTTTATCGGACATATAATCATCATCTTCATCATCATGAGATCGTTTAGACATTTTATTTGAAAGAAAATGAAAACTAGAGTTACAATTACTTTCTTTATGACTAACCATCATGTATTGATTAGTATTTCAGCCAGTATAAATAAAAAAAAAAGAAAGGTCTCTGTAGATGGCGTTAGAACTATGCATTAAATGTATAGAATACTAGTATATTGATTATTTACAGCCAGAATTTTAAGTATATATTTCGCTTATAGAGATATCAATAAAATACTGAAGGAAATGATTAAATTTTTCATTTTTTAATTCATCATCAAAACGAATGTGAATATCATCATGGGCATATATTGGTACATTCTTAGAAAACTATCTGTTTGCTTTATCTTCGATAACAATAACTTGATACAGATTTATCTCATTAGATTTCATTTAAAAAAATGACTAAGAATTTAAATATAGATGATGAAATACTTTAGCTAGAAATGGCGCAAGTCTCTCTCGAATTGATAGACGGAAAGCTTTGGGCAGGTGAATTTACACCCACATGTTTCCATTAGAGTATTTATGAAGTTGCACCTGTGAAATGATGCTCAAAGTGAGGATGAAGTGAAATACTATCCCATCACCTTTTCTGCTATAATGTAAAAAATTTATCTTCGATATTTTTTTTCTTTTTCTCTTCTACGATATTGTGTAGATGACATATGTGACATACATATGTGTATTCTTTTCGTTACTGTCAGATATTTTGCACCTGTACCTTTCTTTTAATATATGATTCAGATGTTTTTCCTCTTGTTTATGCTTTTTTAAAACCGTATTTGAATTTTTTTTAGATGGTTCACCAATATATTCAGTGAACATTTGAAAAATATATAATGGGTATGTTATCAATCAGTTCGATAGGAATTTTATTCAAAGAAAGACTTGCGAAGATTGGTAGGAGAGTTGTAGAAATTAGCTTATTGCTTTACTAGTAATTAGTAATGGGATTAATTATGTTTCAAAAAACTATAAATCAATAGTCTGATACATTCGGTGGTATACGATGAGTTTTGCCTCAATCCAGTTTGGTGTATACTTTAGAAAAAACAAGATCAATAAAATTACCTTTTACTTCAAAAAAAAAATATTCGAACAAATTTCGTTTGAGTTAGTCATACAGTGCATCACATGTGCTCACACATTTCTGTTCTGATTGTGTAATTACTATTGTCGCTTATTACATACATATGTATGTGCTGGTAAAATGTTTGAAAAGTTTTTTTGTAAGAATTTCTTCAAATAACGTAAATATTGATTGATCTTCTTCAATGGAGGTTTTTATTTCTGCGGACAAATTTTAAAATTAACATCTTGAACTCAAATAGCAAAAAGTTTTGTCTGTTTGTAGTTTTTAAAAAAACTTATCGATGATTTCTGTTTTAATTGTTTAAATATTGATTGAATACCATTCAATACATTTTTCTGTAAGACTAAAAATGAAATACTGTGTAAGATTTCTTCAGCAATCATGATTAGGTTTAAAATGTTAGCTTTTAACCGTACTTTTAAAGTTTGTCTATAAAAATAAAGGAATTTTTTTATTATATAAGAAATAATTAATCAATAATAAAGTTAATGTCAACATTCGACCGTTCATGATGCATCTTAATAGTGTCTCAGAAAAAAAATCTATACAATATCGAAAGTTAAAATTCATCCGTTTTTATTGCTATCATTTTAGAGAGAAAAATTCTAGAATAAAACTACGAAATGTTAGCTGTTTTACGTATTGCCATGGCTTCACTCATAACCGTAGTATCAATCGAAGCTATTATTATGTCTCTGATACCAAAAAAATATTCAATTTAATTTTATGCATTTCATTCAGTTTGTTTTTTTGTATTCATACCTTTAGTAATCGATAATAGAAGGAAAGAGAAAGAGAGACGTTAAGATTATCGCTTAAATATATTCTTTTTGAATTGGACTGTTAAAATGTAAGCCTTTTTTCGTACTTTTTTAAAATAAAGTCATTATTTTGTAAATCCATTACGTAGATAGATACGTAGATCACAAATTTTTCTTTTAAGTTTCTTATGTAAATTACCTTTTCACTATTAACTTTAACTCTATGTCAAAAAACTTAAAATTAATTGAATAAATGTACAATATTTATAATTAAAAATAAGACTGTTTTTTTATTTCATTTCGTCTTTATTACATCATGTGAAGAAAATTTCAAAATGAATCACATAAATAAAATAAAAAAGAACGTTAAGCAAACATGATGTCATATAATAGTATTTTTTCTTTCAGTCATTGTCCTTAAAATCAAAACTTCATTACAATATGTCATCATCAACATTTTATAATCTTTGTCCTGATATTCTTCTTGAAATTTTTACATATTTTTCATTAAATGAATTATTTGATATATTTATTGATTTAATTCCATATCTTTCAAATCTTCTTAAACAAAGTCATATTAAACTTCATATTGATAAAAATACAAATGAAAATTTTTGGAATAAAATTTTTATACAAATTAATCCTAAACAAATTATTTCTTTAAATACATCTAATTCAACAATAAATTTTTCACAATTTTTATTTACACGTTCAATTAAATTTTTTCTTCAATCATTATCATTTCAATTTAATCAATTTCAATATCTTATTCAACTTGAACAATTATCATTAGAATTATCTAATAGAATTATTGAAGAAAATATTTGGTTAGATTATATATTACCTTTACCAAATCTTAACAAATTAAAACTTTATTTAATAAATTCAAAAAATGTACTTAAACCTCAAAAAAATACAGTAATAAACTTTAATTTTCCTCAATCAAATACAATTAAATATCTTGAATTAAAAATTCCTATGACATGGGAATCAATTCTAAAATTTCTTAAATATTTTCCTAATTTAAAAATATTACGAGCATCACTTTATCAATTAAATTCAAATCAATATGATTATATTTCATTAATATCAAATGTAACTTATCTAAATTCTCTACAAATACTTGATCTTCGAGGTTATTTTAATAATATGTCATCTATGATACCTTATATATCAACATTAATGCCAAATTTAAAAAAATGTCGTTTAATAGCAATGAATGTAACAAATGATGATGCATTTCGTATGAGAAATGGTCTTCTATGGAAACATTTATTTGATAATTGTCCATATTTAATACAAGTTAGAATACGTTTATTAATGTCAATTGAAGAAAATAATAATTTTAATATACGTATTATGAAAGAACTTATAAGAACATTTAATAATAATCCATTTTGTGAAAAATATAATTTTCAAATGGAACAACCATCAATAAATCGAGGTTATATTACGCTTACTGGAGATTATGATATGAAAAAGGTATAACTTTAATACTTTTTATTGTTACAAAATTTTTTGTTTTCTTTATTTAAATCAATAATAATTTATATGATTTGAAATTGATTAAAAATGGTTATAAAACTATCAGTTCGTCTAATAGGACAATAGTATAGTATACAATTTTAAAAGAAAACAGTAAGTACGATGCCATTGTTATTCATACAAGAGAAACATCGAATTAAATAGATTAATATATATTGAGACGAATATTTATTGACTATTCAAACAAACGCAATGAATTTGAATCCAACAGTACAGAAAGCTGAATCTGTCGTTAAAACGAGTACGATAGATAGTGAGCAAGATGGAAATGTTTTATTTCTGAACAGTCTTAAATGTTTCAGATATGCAAAATCTTTCTGTAGTGATTGATATGAAAATTGATGTAAAAGATGATAATGAAACACATCTTTGAGTAAACAGGAATAAATACGACATATCCTTTCTACATATAATCTTCATACAAATGTTAGATATCTAAGGATCAAGCTAATGCCTTCACAAATCATCTGTATTTTAATAAAATACTGCCATGAAACTTGGTTAGAGAATGTATTGTGCTTGCTTATGTTATAGATTGTTGCAATAAAAACGGCAGTTCTAGACCAAATTCAAGGAAGATATTTCCAACGTCAGTCGAGAGATATAAATGTCGACACGAAAAGATTGATTGTAATGATATGAGTGACAAATTCATTGTATTTTCTTTTGAATACAGCATATTAAATTTAAATAAAACCCAAAACAAATATAATTGACTTGATGAGTTTGAATAACATCTTAACGCATCCATTCGAGTTTCTTATTAAGATAAAAGACAAACTGATAAAAAGTTCAAATACTTTGATAAGATGATAATTGTTTTGTTTATAATTTCACCCGTTTTCAATCATTTTCTTCTATAATTTCCTTTTTGTCTCATTACAAAATTCTAATCTTTTAATATTTTGTTATTTCAATATATCTATTATTCGATATTACTTGAGTGAACAAGAGAGAAACAGCAGATTGTTGTACCTAAGGTACTTCAAGCGACTTTTTAAGTATTTTAGCTAATTTAGGATACTTGAACCAGGGCTGGGCGAGTCCGAGTCATGACTCGGACTCAAGTCGCACTTTTTGTTTGACTCTGACTTGACTCTGACTCAAAAATTGAGTAGCATTGACTCGACTGGTTGACTCGAGTCATTGATTCGAGCAAGTTTTTATTTGTTTTTTTTTCTAAAAAGGAATCCTAATTTATAGGATTAAATTCTCACTTACTTGGTGCTTTCGTCATAATGGAGCACGTTGTTCTGAATAATTCTTTCGAAGTTTTCTTCGGTTAATATATGCACGTGGCCATAAATCATAACTTGCGCGTATTCTCCGATACTTTTGTTGTTCCTTGCAATTTGATTTCGACTCATCTTTGAAGGGTATATATGCATGTTTAATAAATTAAAACGAAAACTTCACATTGAATCGACGTATCATATTTTTATCACGATATATTATAGTTGCTGTGAAAAAGTATTTTGATCACCAAAATACTTCGTTACTCGTTTCGCATTAGCTATTCCTCACGAGAGGGTTAGATCCGCATTCTTCGTCTGATATAGGCCCAGTCTCGTATTTAGAAAAAGTCAATATCAATCTCTTGATAAGACTGCTAAAACAAATATGTGTGTTTCTGGCATAGCGATACCAAATGAACGTGCGTTGTTGCAAAGTGCCCCTTCAATGACATTGAATTCTTCAAGTTTTATAAAAGCTAATATTTCTGTTCTGATATCTTCAAAATGTAAAAAGACATTTAATTTCAATGATAGTAAATAATTTTCATTTGAAAATAGGTGTAAAGTAAGGGTTTTGCTTACTAAAGCATCAAATTCTTTACTGTAATATGTTATTGTATAAAGTAAAAAGGTTGATTTCGGCGCTCTTCTGTTTTTAATTGGTCTAGATTAGCTGCATTATTTTTTTGTTTATATTTAAACTATTTTAGATTGTGTGCGAAAAACTGAGAACTGGATTTCAAATCGTCGAAAACTTTTTTTTTTGAAGGTGTTGATAAACATAAACAAAAAAGTTACAAAAAAGAAGAAAAAATAATTTGACTCGGACTCGGCTCGACTCGAGAAATGGCTTGACTCGTCCAGCCCTGACTTGAACCTACTTCAAGTTACTTTAAATACTTTGAAATATTTTTCAAGCCTATATTCATTTTGGAACACGAACAGTTCATGGACTTTGTACTGGTTCTATTCGGAATCTGATACATCAGCAATACAACGGCCGTACTGATTGATACCTGCAATAAGATCATTGTGTAGCACTAAATACCAAAACTCGCAGTATTCAGATTAACTAGAGTTTCTAGTAGAAAGAATGAGGAAAAAGTGAACTTCAAGCAAAAAAATGCATTAAAGTACAAAGGTGGTTCAAAATACGTCAAAGTATGCAAGACATGTTAGATCAATATGAATGATTTTTTTTATTTATCCGTTGGAATAGAAAAACTCGTTCATGAAAGGTACATAAACAAGAGCAAAATCTTATTAATAATTATTAACTTTCTGCTGCTTAACACAAGATAAATGATCAGTTAATAATTTCATTGTACTTTTCGATAGCAGCCGGTAGACAGTTTACTTGTGAAAATATTTAATATTATTGTTTGTTTTGATCTTGAAATACGATTATCTTAAAGCTGGATTAATATGATCAACTATTCTTACTCTATTAAAATCTGATTTTGTTGTATTTAATATATCTTCATCATCATCACTAATAGAATCATTTGGATAGTTAAATGGATTTTCATCAATAAACTGATTTTGTGCAGAACTCATATTATTATTATCATCGTTTTCTTGAACTAACCTAAATTTATCAATCGTGTTCTCTGATATTGATGAAAAATAATTAGTTATTAAACTTTTATTTGATATGTCGAAGATATATTTGTATATTTCATTCAAATTATTTATATTATGTTGATTTACTGTATCAAAGCTTTTCTGAATATTAGTCAATATATATTGCTTGTTCATATGTATTTGATATTAACTGATCCATATCCAATATATCAATTTCACCTAACTGATGTGATGATATTGGTACATGTTCACGTTTATGTTTGTAATGTGTGGAATGTGATTGCCTTTTTCCAATTGATTATAATTCAATTGCTTCAAGATGGATAATTTTTGTGCTTAATGCCCAAAAATGCTTTGTACTGTAAGATTAACTTTACTTGAAAATGTACTACTTAATAATCGAACATGTTTAAGGAGTGACTCGTGAGCCTATGAATTAAATTAATGTTTATTATTCAATCCTCGTTTAGGCAAATATTTTTGCTTCACTGATAGAACGAAATATAAGAGATTATGAACGTTTAATTAAACAAATAGATATACTGATCTGATAATAAAATATTTGCTAATTTTCTTTTTTCTTTCATTTATTGTTTTGCTGATGTCTGATAATTTCAAAGTTGATCGTATTTGAAAATAACATCATCATAGACAACAAAAAACTACAACATACTTTACTGATTGAATACCTAGATATAAAGCAATTGTTAAAACTGCGATTTGAGCTATTTTAATCATAAAAACAGGACATATGTACGTATGCACCAGTACCAGTGAAAAGCTGAAGACTGAGTACCAGTCCGATTAATGCTTAGTGAACTGGCACTAATGCATTTCTAGGGGTATTATGGTTCTTTTAAATGCCGTAAACTGTGGTATACGACCGTATCATTCTATCTGAGTATTTTTTTTCTTAAATAGACATTATCAAATTAATAAAGAACAAGGGAGTTTCGCTTTTAGAAGGTAGATTTCAACTTTTACTTAGGATATATCAAAAGTAGTGAGAGTTTCCAGAAAAAGAAATACAGAAGCAAATTATTTAAGATTTTTTTTCATTAAATGCTCAAAATAGTTGTCCTGATTATTTACACACAATTGCATACGTTAAAGCTATTTATTAAAATTTTTATAATCATCTTTATTTATTGAATTCATGATCTCGGTTACGATTAGGTGCAAGGATTGTAAATTGCTTTGATCAGTTAAATTTCATTCGATCAGATCGAATAACTAAAAATCACCCGGAACCAAATCTGAGGAAATTGGTAGTTGACGAATAATTTTGATACCTTCGATTCAAGATGGTTTGAAACATCTTTGTAGTCATGCGATTTGGCGTTGTCGTGATGAAGTTTTATGGTATGTGCACTAAATATTGATCTTTGCTGTCGAATTTCCTCAATGAGAGGTTTTAAGCAATTGTCTGTGTAATATTGATGATCAATTGTCTCATCTCGATGAACATGATGAATTAATACAGGACCAATTGATTTGAAAGCAATGCAAAATGAAGTTTTTACAGCAAAATAATTGCAACAAATCATAGTAGATGGCGTTCCTTCATTTGATATTCAGGCAGTATTGAATGGTTTTCGACAGATTTTGTTTATGGTAAAATGTTGACTAATTACCTGTCACTGTCACATATCGTCACCATGTTCCGAGTTAGAATTTTGCCAAATTTTCTTGGCACAGACGAACCCGTTCGACTCGCTGATTATCAGCCAATCAGTTGGGCATCCAACAAGCCGTAAATTTTTTCGGCTTCAGATAGTCATAAATAATTCATTCGGTAGTATCACTACCCATACAAATCTTTCCTTACATTTCATCAAGTGTAAAATGAGGATCATTATCAATAAGGCATTGAACTCCTTCAATATTATCAGATGTTGTCTTGATTACAGATCAACCAATGCGTAGTTGATCTTCGATCTCTTTTCGACCTTCATGAAACCATGTTGACCATCTGGTAACTGTACTATAAGATGCAGCTTGGTGGCAGAAAAAAGAACATAATACATCATTAATCAGTTTCGGCTGACTGTTAAGTGCAGTATGCATTCTAATATTGAAACGAAAATTTTCCTTATTCATACAAAATTGTGGTGCATAATGTTGGTTCAAATTCAAATGATGATGTTATTGTTTTACCAATGATAGAATACTGCAGAAATATAGAGAATACTTCGTACTACAAGTATATAATGGCAGAATTTTTCCTAAAGTTTTCTGTACGTTCATATAATATAACTCTCATTACTTTTGGTATATCCTAACGAGGGAACTTCTCCAGATGTTTAAGCTCATTATGTCCCATCTTTTGGTGATAGGTAGATCTCATCGAAGTATGAAAAACTTCAAGAGGATTCGCGCGCTCATGCATTTAGCCCCAAGATATTGAATTTTTGAGATGCATACGAAAAGAGACTGAAATGAGAGATGATCGTTTTTGGAGAACAGTAAAGTATTCAATTGGAAATTTTTTAAAGCTTTCCGCACTGTTTATGCAACCCTGTTCTGTATTAAGAGTTAGATCATAATCTTATTAGTATCACTTCTATTGGCTGTTCATCAGTCTACAGAACTTCTAGAACTCTTTATTTTATATCTGATATTATTATGCGTTAGAAAAAAATGATTGATGGAACCGAACAATACATTCTCGATCATTCTTTCGCTAGCATATCAACATGTCTGATTGATAAATATGGTATACTCGTGTTTTTTGTTTACATTTCTCTAGTAGCTTTCTCCAATACGCTTTGTATGCCAGTGACTACATAGACAATCATCCAGAATTCTTTAAAGCTGTGACCGAAGTCTGTTTTTCCTTCGATGGAACGATATGCGACGCGCCTTCATACGATGCAGTTCCTTTTATCTCGTGCCACTGGTGTGATAAACGACTATGTTTCAATCACTTTTCCTGACCTATCATTTTCATTGTCTCACTTTTGTGAGGACTTTCCTTGTGTATAACGATATCAGATATAAAATAAAGAGTTCTAGAAGTTCTGTGAGCTGATGAGCAGCCAATAGAAGTAGTACTAGTAAGATATAACCTAACTCTTAATTCAGAACAAAGTTGCACGAGCAGTACGCGAAGCTTTAAAAAATTTCTAACGGAATACTTTACTGTTTTCGAAAAAGGACCATTTTTTATTTCAGTCTCTTTTCATATGTATCTTTAAAATTCAATATCTCGAGAATAAAGGTATGAGCGCACAAATCTTCTTGAGGACTGTCTATCGCCAAAAGGTGGGACCTAAAGGGTTTACATACTCGGGGAAGTTTCCTCGTAAGATAGGAGTAATTCACGTCCGAACTAACTGAGAGTATATAACTTCTAGCTATACCCTATCTAACTACTATATCTCTAGGCACAAAGCTTTTTCGTATCTTGAATGATTTCCTAGTTAGTCATAAGTCAATCAGTTTTTATAAGACTTTAAAAAAATAAATTTTGAATTAGCATATCAAACAATTGTACAATTTGTCCTGTATATAATTGATAGAGACAATAAAATAGAGGAATATTAAAAATTCTTTAGTAGGTATAGAAAAGCAAATAGATAATAAAACAAAAGGAGATATTCTATCGACAATCGAATACATTCTTCGGATAGTCACAAAGTTGAGTACGGAAATTGAATATTGTCATTTCAGGACACTCAGTTTTTAATCTAGAATGATATAAAAAATAAATAAATATCAATAAATCTTTTCTCTCTTCTACACTATTTTACCTTCGTTGGCAATCAATAAATCGTCGACAATTACCTGGATAACGAATTCTTACTGGATTTAGTGCTACTTTAGGACATGGATCGACTAAATTAATCAATAAAAAAAGATTGACAAAAAAATATCTTTACTTAACTAACTAACCACATATTTTATTCTCATAAGGTATAAATTGAAATGCACATTCACATGCTCCATCACGACATTCAGCATTATCAGTACATTCAGCCGTTGCTGATTCACAGATAGCACCTGGATCACCACGACATTTATGTAATAATGGATAATATCGATAATTTAATTGACATAAACACTGTGATGTTGTAGTTGTTTTATTACATATAAGATTTGCTTGACAATCAATATCATTTCGACATGAAGCACGATAATCACCACCTAGGTAAAAAAGTAAAAAAATTGTATATAATCTAATAATGAAAACTAAGCTACTTACGACATTGTTTTCTTTCATCATCGTATTTATATAATATTTGACAATGACAACGTCGTGTTCTATCTTTCATACCTGAACAAAGCATATATTGTTGACAATCCGTATCTTTCGTACATATTGCATTTATATCACCGACTAGGATAAAATTATTTTTCATGAAAAGATTATCTATTATTGACTTACTACATTGATTATTAACAAAATCATATTTTAATGGACATCGACAGGTACCTGATGATGATAATTTTTTCTTATAGCATATAAATGGTCGTTTACAAACATTATCATTAACACATGATTCACCATATTGAGTAACTAGATACGTTCAGATAAATAGTTTTAAATAAACATAGTTAATATTAACTATAATTACCTCCCGCAATAAAACTAGTGGTAGTCATCGCTATTTCTTCATAGACAATCAATGATCGTCCTATGAATGAATATATTTATTAATATATTTGAGATTTCTTTTGTAAAAATAGTCTAAATAAATGAATACACTACCGTGTAGCGTCCATAATAGAATAAATATAACCACAAGTAAAGCACACATAATAATAATATATAAAGCTAAGAGACAACTCAATAAACGACGCTCTTTTGATAATCGTTTGAAACGAATTCGTAATCTATAACACAGTTAGACACTATTTTTAGCAAAGAAAAAAATTAAAAATAGAATACTTTTGAAGATGTTCAGATATAGAAGTATTTGATTCTGTTGAAGAAAGAATTGTTTTAGTATCATCATCATTAATAGTTTTAACAATAATAGAATCATTTAATGGCATTATTTGATTACTAACATTCGGTATTGAGTCAAATATAGTTGTTTCTATATTTTTTCGAGTAACTTCATTGGTTTTTTTAATATTTAAGATTAAATCTGTTTCTGTAGTTTTATCACTATATTCAATAGGTTCTTGATCGAATTGTATTTGCTGGTTTTTTTCATCACATTCATAATGTGTTTCAGATTGAAGTGATAATAAATCTGTTTGATTACCTTGATCAATTTGTTCGATATCTGTTTCGATACATTTATCTTCGAAATGATCATAATCTATGTGTAGTTTTTGTACTTGCTGTTGTTGTTGTTGTTGTTGTTCAAATAAAGAACATTGGTCAGATTCGACTGTGAAAATTGATGAAATGTCTTCATTTTTGATTGTTTTATTTTTTGGTCTTAACCGTTGATGTTTTTGTATATATGGATATTGATGACCGAGATATGTATCACGAGCATCAGACCATCGTTTTAAACTTTGTTCAGACATTCGTGGAACATGTAGAGCAGGAGAATATGATGAAAGATTTTTTTGATTAATATCATCAGTTAGATGTTTAATTTTTGATGTATTAGAAAAATGATGATGTTCTTCACTAGTTAAACTTAAATTTTCCATCATTAAAAATTATATATATATATAAGAAAACTGAATAAATATTTAATATATTTACGTCGTTTTGATTTAATAATATTGAATTATGATTATCAAATTTTTATACTGAAGATAGTTTTAATTTCTTCTATTTTATATATACATATAAATAGTATTTTACAGACAGATGATGTTGAAGGTTGTCTTCACTATACCATTCCAACCTTATCTATTCTCTTTTCTTTCAAATTTTATAGACAATTCTTATTAAACATATTGAATTACATACATATATTTGATTCTTTGATTTTTGATGATTAACAATTCTATTTTCGAATATATATTATAGAATAAAATGAATTATTTTTTTATTGAAGAAATCAAATGAAATATAATTAACAATTTTTAATGATAAAAGAATTATTTTTTTATCATATAGAAATAAAAATATATAAATAATAAATAAACGTTATAATAAATTTTATAACTATATATTCTCGATGACATTGAAGATAGATTAGCTAAAGTCTTTTCTGATGATGACAATGATGATGATGATGATGATGATGATGATGATGATGATATCATCTTTTCAAGCCATATTGGGTTATCATAATTAAATATTGGATGATTAATCATTGATTTCGTCATACCTAATTCATAATTACCACAATAACCATTTAGAATTGGTTGTGCTGGGATTCCTCGTCTAAATAAAAACTTATTACATAAATACTTTCTTTTTTTTTATTAAATTTTTATTCGAACCTTAAAAGACGACATCGATGAACATCCTAAAAATAGAAAATACTAAAAATTTAATTGTAAATTCAATATTTACTAATCGAAATTGAGCATCTTCAGAATTATTAACACTAGCTGGACTCCATAATCGTTCTGCAACTGCCGCAGCTTTAGGCCAAAAACGTGCATATAAATTTGTTCCATCAACAAATTCACCCCAAAGACAAGCTTCTCCACCAAGAATTCGTTCTTTAGCTTCCTTTGTTCCTATATAATCATTTTCATCAAATTCTTTATTCAAAATGAAAAAAAACAAACAAAATTCTACCAGAAAAATGTCGAAGTGGTTCAATTTCATAATATTTAAAAAATTCCAAATTCATAACAGACGTATCTGTATTATACTTTCCATAATTTATATAATTAATATACCAAGGACTTGAAAGTATTACATTATAACCTTCATTAGCTGCTTTATTTAAATATGAAGCCCATGAACCAAATTCAACATTATCATTTGAATCTTTCCATACTTGAATAATAGTCCCTGGAGGTAACTAAATAAGAAAGTATATAGATGAATTATTTAAGAAAATTTTTTACTTCAACTTTTTCATCCCAAACATCTTGCCAAACAATAGGTATTACACTAATATTTCTTGTAATATCTAAAATTCGATCTGCATAATATTTATGAAGATTTTTTGTACTTAAAATATTATTATCAACCATCCATTGACGAATATTTGGATTAGAAAGCCTGAAAAATTAAATCAAATTAATGAAAATAAAAACATAATCAACTGAGTCGATTTTTTAGACTTAAATGTCGGATTTATAGATTATCTTACGATTCATTACACTAAGATGAAATAGGAAAATCTGTCTTTTAATCACTAAAATATGAGTGAATCGTTTCACTCATTTAATCAAGATACGAGCTAATTAAGATGAAACCAAATATTTTAATAATGAAATACATTTGATCGAAATCAACTCATTTACTCAAAGTTTTGATATTGATGTTTAATAGTAAATCAATAAGAAAAATACAATCTAACCAATTGTTTACCTTCACTAATATGACAATCTCAAACGAAATTATCTTTAGTACAAGATCATCCAAAATCATCAATACATGAAATAAAATTGATTATTTAACTATTTCAGTACCAATATTGCTTGTAGTATATATTCAATTAATAAAGCTATAACATATCTCAACACATTATTCTGTATGCTGATAAGTGCAGAATCCTATTTCATTATTAATTATTGTCAATCCTATGAAATTAATGCACTGTTAGCCATGATCATTGATGCCAACCATACAAGTGTTTATTTGTTCCAAAAGTAAAACAATCGTATTATGATAGCATTCAGAATTTGTGAGAAGGCATCTAGATACAGTTTTTACTATCATTAAACATTTTTTCTAGTGCTAAAGAAGCATACGAAAGAGCCTTGCATCTGCTATTGATTGCTAGGAAAATGCATTGATTGACTTTTCGCTTTCGTTTGTTGAGAAAAAATGTGCCTACTAGTCTTTGAATTTTTCCATTATTGCTAAGGAAAACGTATAATTCATTGGCCTTTGATGCAAATACTATGTAAGATAAAAGACACAAATGACAGTATTTTCTTCGATAGTTATATATAAGTTATGTAAAAAAAACGCTTTATCAAATGTAAAATACATACCAACATTTATCATAAACTTCATCCATACCAAGATGAATATAATTTGAAGGAAAACGTTCTTTAACTTCTCGAAGTAAACTATCCATTGTTGAATAAACACGTGGTTCACTTGGATTAAATATTTCCATTTCACCTTGAATTGAATAAATAGATTGATATGGTTTTCCATGTGCCCAACAAATTGTTATTAATTCAGGCATAGATTTACTCCATGAATATGTATGACCAGGTGTATCAATCTATTATATACAAAAAAAAACCTATAAAATTTTAAATAAAATTAAATTTCACTTAACATACTTCAGGTATAACACGAATACCTCGTAATCGTGCATGTTCAATAACATCAGCAACATCAGCTAATGTATAAACATGATTAGGAGAAAAAGCTCCCTAGAATATAATCTTTTTAATATTAAAATCAACAAAAAAAAAATTTTTTTTTATCATTACCATTCGTGAAAGATTTGCAAAAGTTTTACTTTCAAATGGAAATGATTGATCATCGACAAGATGCCAATGAAATACATTCAATTTATTATATGACATTGCATCCTAATATAATAATATTAATTTAGAACAAAAAAAAAACTAATTAGTTATATATATCATATAAAACTCACTAGATTCTTTTTTATAATCGATACTGGTAAAAAATGTCGTGCTGAATCAAGCATAACACCACGATGACGAAATCGAGGACTATCAATAATATTTACAGAACTATTTATTACGACCTAAATATATAATAAATAAATTTTGATTTCTACAAGAATTATTTTATATTATTTACATAATTTTGTTCATCAATATAGATTAATTGTGAAAATGTTTCTAGACCACGTAATAAACCCCATATACTATTTGCTTCAATTAATGCAAATTTTTGCTTAATTGTTAAATTATCTATTAAAATTAAATAATAAATTTCATAGACTATATAGCTTCATCTAAGGAATTGTTTAGAAAAAAAAAGATCGTTTTTTGAATATTCTTTAAATTGTAGAATAAGTAATGCTCTATCTAATTATATCAAAATAGAAATCTTCCAGGACATTTGCTTTAATATGTTCCTACAACAAGAAACATGATGGCATTAAAACTCATGATCATTTCATGATTTTGAACAATATTTATGAAGTTTGTCTGTATCAATAAAATTTTCATAGTAATATCTATCATTTGACAAATAATTAACTGATTAAGTTTGAAAAATAATGAAGCTGTACAAATTTACTTTTCGTTCCAAATTTTTGAAACATTCTGTACTTACAAGCTTCATTAGAATTAAGTTCAATATATTTTTCACATTGAGAATTATTATCTTTTACATTTAATGTTAAATTTTGTAAGATATTTTCTGTATCTGATGGTGGTTGATGCATATCAAGCAATGGTGGAAAAAAAATTGGTTTATATCGTTCAATTGCTTTTCCAATAATATCACAAGTTTGACGATTAGAATATACACTAAGATCATTTGGACGAATGTACAACAAATCATTAGAAATACTAATTTGTTGTGGATGAGGCCATATTGCATTTGGTGATGATCGTTTTCCCTTTAATTTTATTTAATTAATATGATCGCTTTTATTGTTTTGCCCAAATAATTGACTTACCTTTAATGGATATTTCACTTCAATATAAGTTATTTCACATTGTATAGAAACAAAGAATATGACAAATAGAAGATATTTCATCTTTTAAAATATACCTATGCTTCCTATTTGTTAAATGTACGAGAAGAAACAATCGTTTGATCTGATGTGTATTACTAAGCCTACTCTCCGTTTTCTTTATTTTTTTTTGTTATATAAGCATGTTCGTTTGATGATCGTTGAATAAATATGAACAATTTTTACGTCATCGATATGAAGAGAAATTAGAATGGGCGAGATTTCCTTTCGTTTTATTTGGTCTCTTCAAGCATAGACACACACACACACATACATATATCTGTTTAATCTGCTTTACTCAATAGTCGACGATGGTACTAGTAATAATAATAATAATAATAATACGCATACATTAACATAAAATACGACAGCAAATAGAAAAGAGGGGGAAAAGTAATTTAGTAAAAGTTTTCTTTTTTTTTTCTCTTGATTTAATAATCTTTCCTGTTTTTTGAAAAAGACAGCGCTTAGTGTGTTTTTCGCGCCTTAATAATAACAACAAATAATAATAATAAACGAAATAGAAGAAAAAAAACAAAAAAACGAAAGTTAACAAAAATGTGTCAAGATAATCGAACTGGCACGAAATGAAAGGAAAAAATCCAAAGAATATAAAAGATCATCTATGTGTGTATATGTGTCAATATGTTTGTTTGATTTTTTTGTTTATTTCTTATGAAGCTGTTGAATTAACTGCTGCTTGTTTAGCTGCATAAAGTTGTTTAGCTTGATGAGCTTGAAGTACAGCAATAGCTTCTTCGACCTAATAAAAAAAAATACAATATTGTTTATAAAAAAAATTTTTTTTTCATTAAATTAAATATATACTTTAGCTTTAAGTGATTCACGTGATTCGAGCATATGAAGAAGTTCAGTATTATCAATTTCGAGTAGCATACCAGTTATTTTACCAGCTAATTCTGGTTGCATTTGTTGAATTAATGGAAATAAACGTTCACCTAACATTTGTTTTTGTTCTTGTGGTGTTGCATTAGCAAGTGCAGCTGGTGTTAATGGTTCTTGTCCGGCAACAACAATTGAATTTCCAAATCCACCTGCATTCTAAAAAATAATAAATATAATTCGAAAATTATTATTCTTATTTTTTTATTTTTTGAATTAAATATTTACATTATTTGGCATATTTCGTGCTGTACGAGTATAAGCTGTTGCTTGTGATTGTCCAACAGTTTGTGGTCGAACAGAACTACCAGCCATCATTTGTCCTGGTGCTGGTGTTGATCGTGGTTGCATTTGTGGCATACCTGATCGAGATACACCACCAGACATAGCAGGCGCTCGTTGAGCAGCAGCTATAGCTGATTGTTGCATTTGCATACTAATCATATGAGCATTTTGTTGTGGTCTCATACCACCAGTAGTATTTGCTGATGACCAACGTGGTTGTGGTGGTCTATATGCTTGCATTGCTGTTGGTGGAAAGAAATTACGTGGTTGTGATGGACCCATTGGTGCTGGTAAATATGACATCATTCCACTCATTCCATTTGGAAATGGTAATTGCATTTGTGCTGGTACACGTGTTGTTGCTATACGTTGCATATGCTGATTTGTTAAATGCATTCGACGTTCTTCTTTTCGTTGTGCTAATGCAACATAAAGTGGTTTCGAACCAACAATAGAACCGTTCATTTCTGTAACAGCTTTTGTTGCTTCATCAGGTGCACTAAAACATACGAAACCAAAACCTCTTGATCGACCATTTTCCAGCATAACCTAAATAAAATTAATTTAATTTAATTATAAAAAAATAATCAAAATATATTACTCTAGCGCTTGTTATTGTTCCAAATTTGGAAAATTCTTTTCTTAATCGTTCATCATCAATAGTATCATCCAAATTTTTAATATATAAATTAACACCTTGATATTTATTCATACGTTCTAATCTTTGTAAATCTTTTTTACGTTTTATATCTGATAAACGATCATTTTTTTTTTGAAATCGTCCAACAAAAAGTTGTTTATCACCTATTGTATATCCATTTAATTGTTTAACAGCCTAAAAACAAAGAAAAATAATTTATTTTAAATAAAATAAAATAAATTTTATCTCTCACTTCTTCAGCTTCTTCAGGATTTTCAAAACTACAAAATCCAAAACCTTTTGAATGACCATTTTCATCGTTTTCAATCTATAGAAAGAAAAAAAATTATTTTTCTTATTTTAAAAAAAACTTATCTTTAATTTGTTTTTTTTCTTACTTTACAACTTAAAATTTTTCCATGTTGTGAAAAAAGTTCACGTAATTTCTCTTCATCCAATTGATCACCAAAATTTTTCACAAATACATTTGTAAATTTTCTTGGTCCACTACCATCAGTTCGTTGATTACGTGACATAAATCGACCAACATATACTTTTTTATCAGCTAATAACATGCCATTAACTTTATTAATAGCATTATCGGCAGCTTCTTGAGTTTCGAAATGGACAAAACCAAAACCTTTTGATTGACCACTTTCATCTGTCATAATCTATTAAATGTAAATATATATTTTTTCTGTTTTCACATATAATTTCGAACATCATTTTCAGACAATTTTGTTTAACGTATAGATATGTTATAAGGTTAACTTTTAAAGAATGAGTGGCGCCAAAATTACAAGCAACCTTTATATTATATTCTAAGAAAAATTTCATTTCTAAATATTGAGTCATAATAGAACTGAATTTTTGATTCAGATCAATAGAAAGAAAGAAAGAAAGAAAGACAAGCAACATCTTAACAACTGAATATTATATTTAAAATATGCCATTTGAAAGAATATCAAATGTTGGTAACTTTTCAGAACATAATCTCACAAATTATCCAATTTTAAATTATTTTCTACCAATGAGTTTTTCGTATAAAAATTTATTTTAAAAGTTATTAGGTACCAAAATGCAGTCGGTCTTCTCTTCTTTAGATAGATATAAATTTTTAAGTCCTTTACAAATATTTGTTGTAATCAATAACTCACGAGGGAAGGGTCCCTACTGTCTAATCGCTTTTGAGCCGAGACTATGTGCGTTATGTAGACCCAAATGAGTTATGAATACTCTGAAAAAAGTTCGGGCCGCTAGCCTACTGCTACGGAGATATTGAACTTTTACAGTATTCTTTAAAAATAAATGCCGTGGTCCCCCCTCAGGGACACCAGAAAAACTGATTTTTGAATTTCGACCTGAAACTTTGAATAGAGATAGACCTCAATGAGAATAGTTTATTGTGAATGTTTTTGAGATTTTTTCATCTGCTTTTATCTTAAAATAAGAGCATCAAATCTGCCAGTTTATAGAGACTAGCTATTCATAACTGTATCTTAGGATAGGAAGGGCGAAAATATCTGAAATAGTCACAGTAAACTATTCTCATTGAGGTCTATTTCTATCCTAAGTTTGAAGTCGAAATTCGAAAATCAGTTTTTCCGGTATCTCTGAGGGGGACTACGGCATTTTTTTAAAATACTGTAAAAATACAATATCTCCATAGTAATAAACCAGCGGCCCGAACTTTTTTCAGAGTATTCATAACTCATTTGGGTCTACATAACGCGCATAGTCTCGGCTCAAAAGCGATTGGACAGTTGGGACCCTTCCCTCGTCAGTTTAAAGGATCCTCAAAAAAAAAACTTGTATAATCAAAAATGACTACCGCTCATTGTTATGTTTCTCATTCCTCAATATTTCGGATTGAAATTTTTCTATTAATATAAAGTAGATATTGCACAAACCATATCTTAAAAGATAAGTCTATAAAATAACTATACGTAAAATAAAATTGTCTTAAAAATAATATTCAATATTTTATATAGAAATTACTTTGCATGATAAAATATTTCCAAATGCCGAAAATGTATCATAAAGTGATTTATTATCAATATTTTTATCTAAATTTTTAATAAATACATTTCCAACACCTGATTTACGTAAAGCTGGATCACGTTGAGACCACATTATACGTAATGGACGACCACGAAGTATGTCAAAATTCATTGTATCAAGTGCACGTTCAGCTAAAAGAAAAATATTTTTTATTAATTATTTTATGTTTTATTTGAAATTTTTATACCATCAGCTGGTTGTTGAAAATTAACATACGCATAACCAAGTGATCGTCGTGTAATCATATCTCGACAAACTCGAATCGATAAAACTGGTCCAGCACTTGCAAATTTATCAAATAACATAGCTTCAGTAACATCCGCATGAAGATCACCTTTTTTATTTTTAAAATTTTTATTTAATAATAATAATAATAATAATAATATTTAAACTTACCAACATATAATGAAGCCATTGGATAGCTTGGAGCTGGTCCTGAAACATTGGGTGCTGTTGCCGCCATAATTATTTTGTTTATTGAGCGTTGTTGTTGGTTTTATATTGTTATAGGGTAAATAGAATAGATATAGGTTAGTTAACGTATTTTCTGCTTTTGAAAGAGATTTTACGTTTTTTTTGGTTCACGCAAAGGTGAAATTTCAGAAAAGTTTTTTAATTTTTTTTGTACTTTTTTTTGTACCAACAAGAGACTACGCACGCACACACACACACTAGTAAAATGACGCAAGAAAAAAAAAAAGGCTGATTAGCGTATGTAGATATGGTAGTGATGATGTACGATGTTGGAAGAGTGATGAGAAAGAATTTTTTTAAAAGATAAAAAAAATTAATTTTTTTAATAAAAATATTTTTAAATTAAATTAAAAAAAATTATTTTTATAGAAAAAAAAAACTAAAGAATTATTTCAGATTATTTTTTAAAGGTTTTAATTATGTTTTGGATTTGTTAGTAATTATTAACCAATCCAAGAATATTTTTCTGAATAACCAATGAAAATTGTTTCTATAGTGTTTGATAAATAAATATTTAATTTTAAACCATTTTTCAATCTTTACATAAAAAATTTTACTTATATATAAAAAAATAGGACTTAATTTTAACCAAATAATAAATGAAGAATGATTATCAATATTAATTACTATATTATCACTATTTTAACTTCGATTTTGTATTTATTTTTATTTTAAAAATCATTGAATAACAAGGACGAAAAATTTGAAAATATTTTTATTCTATTTGTCATGTTTTTAATCATTAAATATGCTGATGAATACTAAATAGTCAATTATACAATAATAAGCAGGTTTGTCTCTTATGTAAATAGATTAAATGTAATAGAATGTTTCTGAAAAATCACTATATTATCTAGCGACTTGTCCAAACATACCCATTTTACATTGTTGACACATATTTTTTTAAATTAGCTAAAAATATCGTTCATATATCATTCGACATAGCTTAATTCTATTCTAGAAAGTTTTTATCATTGAATAATGTTGTTACATAGAAAGACCTTTTGTTTTCAGCGTTGCTAAGAAAAATCTAATTTTTTACAAAAGTATTTCTTTTTAAATAAAATGCTTTTAGAATTAATTTGATATCGAATGGTATGTCATTCAACATTTTTTTTAAAATATTTTAATTAAAAAATTCAATTCCTTTTATAAGATAAATATCAAAATTAGCATGAAAAACTGTATCTAACAATGGTCCTAGATTAAAAACTTAATTAAAGATATGTTGTATTACATGAACAAGCCGCTAGAATCTAATAACAAAAATTTGTAAATTGAATAAAATTCCTTTTAAATTGTACTTGATCATTTAGAATAATGAAGAAAAAATGTGTTGTATTCTGGTCGAACAAACAAAATTGATCGAAATTCATATGTTTATTTAATAAACATTGGTAAATTATATATTTCGATATGTATGTGTTGAAATATTACTATCAATGAATATCATCATACGCTTGAATTATATTTAAATGGTAAAGAATATATTGCATATGAAAATTGTGAATAATATTGGTTTTTCAATATTGTAGTAAAATAAAATTTATGAAATCAAAATTTTGTTATAGTTTATTTGTTTTGTATTTTTATAGAAAACACAAGAAATAGATATTAATGATAAATAAAATTTCACTTATGTAATTGAACAATGAATGTAATTTTTTTTTTCAGATTTGAGAAAAAAAAATATATGCCAGGAGAGGTAGGAATACGAGAAAAACACTTATTTGCTTAATACGCTGCTGTTTTTAACATCTACAATTATAACAAATTTTCTTTATTTGATTTTCTTTTTCTACACACAATTTATCTCTAATTTTAATTAAAACAAAACAAAATCGCATATCTAATCACAACTGGTTGTGGCACCCAGCAGCATGTTTACTATATATGTTTAGGTGTTATTTGCTTACTCATTCACTCTAGATTCACCATCATCATCATCATCACTTTCTTATTTCCTTCCAAATAAACAAATATTATTTCTTTTATTTTTGTCAAATCTATATTAAATGCGTCTAGTAAGTATTCATAAAAAAAATAATTTTTATTCTTCTCTAAATGATTGCTAGCTATTTTGTTTCTATTAATAATAATGTTTTTTTAAATAAAGAAAAATTCATTTCTATATTATAATTTTTTTTAAAGCTTTCAAGAAAAGACAATCGTAAATGGATAAGTTTAATAGCACTTGTTCTACAAACTACCAGTCTTGTACTTCTATTACGTTATTCAAGAACAATGAAAGCTGAAAGATATTTATCATCAACAGCTATTGTTACTGCTGAATTTATTAAAGGAATTATTTGTATTATACTTGTTTGGTTTGAAAATGGTATGTAAAATAAATATTAATATATTTAAAAAACCAAAAATTTTCCTTTCTTTTTTTGTTTAAAAAATAGATCGTTCAATTAGTCGACTTTATCGAATACTTTATGATGAAATTTATGCTAAACCTCATGATACTTCTAGATTAGCAATACCAAGTGGATTATATGCAGTACAAAATAATCTTTTATTTATTGCATTATCTTATTTAAATGCTGCAACATATCAAGTAACTTATCAATTGAAAATTTTAACTACAGCATTATTTGCTGTATTTATGCTTAAAAAAACTATAGAAAAACATCAATGGTTTTCTTTATTTATGCTTGCTGTTGGTGTTGCACTTGTAACAGTAAGATATTTTTTTAAAATAAAAAAAAATAGAAAAGAATAATTCAAGATGAATTATTTCTAGTGGCCATCACCAGAAGATGCAAATAAACTTTTAATTACACAAAGTCAAGCAAGTTGGTTACAACAATTAATGGGTTTTGGTGCAGTATTAATGGCTACATTAACATCAGGTTTTGCTGGTGTTTATTTTGAAAAAATTCTTAAAACTGGAGCAACTTCCGTTTGGCTTAAAAATATTCAATTAGGTAAATTAAATTCTCATCTGAATGATTTCATTTCATTAGATTAGTCGGTATAACACTTAAAAAAAACTATTCTTTTTTTTTCTTTTATTTTACAGCTATTTTTGGAATAATTTTTGGTTTGGTAATTGTATTTAGTTTTGATTATAGAGCTGTGATGGATAAAGGATTTTTTCAAGGATATTCAACTGTTGTATGGATTGTTATTGTTCTTCAAGTAAAAATAAAATTAATGACAAAAATTTTATTTGAAATTATTTCATATTTGTTTTTTCTAGGCAATTGGTGGTTTAATAATTGCTAGTGTAATTAAATATGCTGATAATATTATTAAAGGTTTTGCAACGTCTTTATCAATACTTTTTTCATCCGTTATTTCCTATTTTCTCTTACATGATTTTATACCATCAATGTAAGAAAAACAAAATATTTGTTTGTTTGATTTATAATATATAAATAAATAATTTATATTTTATTTAGTTTCTTCTATTTGGGGACAATGTTTGTTTTAACAGCAACATTTTTGTATGGATGGGAAAGACCAAAAACACAATTATCTGTGCCTGAACAAGCACGCATTTAAAGCCTTGTTTAAATATAGACAATGACTATCTTTAATATTTCCATTTTCATTAATTGTTGCTTTTTTTTCTTCTTTTTGTGTATTTTCTTTCAATGTATGTCGTGAATCTCGTCCTTTATTAATTTCTAATAACACTAAAATTACCTATAAATCTATTCTTCCTAGTCGGTCTATTCGTATTATTAACAGACATTTAATACTATATGTTTTTGTTATTCATTAATATGTTTTTCTATTTTCCTACATGCATAAATTCATATGTAGTCTATCTTTCATATTTTGCATAAATCAAAAAATAAAACTAATGATATTAATAAGGAGAGGCTCTCTCTCAAAAATGAACTTTTTTATTTTCACATTCGATTTCAACGAAAATTTCTGAAAATGTTAATCTTAACTACTCCCAAATTTCAAAGATATGCATAGGTTCTAATAAATTCATTATTCTTTACGCGAGGAAGATTTTCACAAATAGGTCACTAAGTAATAATGCGGGAAGGGGTGATTTTTAAATTGTAGAGTAACGTTAGAGCTAGATCCTCACAGGCTCCCATTTTTGAATTTCTCTTTGTTTGATTTTTAAAAATACTTTTTCGAAAAATGTTCAAATTCAAAGTGCTAATAAGTATGAAATATCTGAGTTTTTTTATTTCAGCAAAAGAGATATTCAAAAATTGGAGCTTGTGAGGATCTAGATCTAACTGTCCTCTATGCAACAAAAAAAAATTATCCCTTCTCTATTGAATTATTATTAAGAAATTTTCCCCCGTGTAAACGATAAACTCGAAAAACATGATAATGGGTCTAATTTTTCACCGATAAGTCCGTCCAAATCTGTTTGTTTTTCGAAAAATCATAAATATTCTTAAAGAAGAAACTTCGTCGCATCTTTCTATGAGAAAAATTCAATTTCGACATTTTTGAAGAAGGGCGCCCCTTAAATGTTTTTTTTTTCTGTGAAATAAGATTTTTTTATTTTTTCATAGATTCATTATTTAATATAGAAAAAAAAATAGTAAAATAATAGATAAAATACAAAGGTCTTACATGAATCTATGATAACATTTTTTTTTTGTTGATCTATGGCCTCTATAAGGATCATTTTTTATAAACAACGGATGTTTTTGAATGATGAGATAGTTAGAAAAAGAATACTTTTTTTGACATTTATTGAATACAGTTTATTATACTTTGGATTATATTCACGTCATAGGAGAAAGGTTTGTTTATACTGATGCTCTGTGGAGTGTGTATCCTTTTTTTTTTCTTTATACTCCTTCGTTACACGTTAATAAATGGCGCATATCGTATTTTTCCCTTCTACTCTTGCATATCTAAGGATAATGGATGCATTGCGTATTTAATATGAAATTACTTCAAAGTTTTTCTATATATATTTAGAGTTATAAAATTGTTAGATTTAATTACATGCAAGAAAATGATTAAAAAAATATAGAGAGAGTTAATAACTAATCAATCGTGTAGTAAAAACATTAGACATTTCTGTTCGTGATAGGCAGAAATAGACAAGAGTAATATGGCCTGTAATTTATTCTTTTTTTTTATATGATAAGATACGCACATTTGATATGTTTTTATTATGAAGCAGATTTATACTGTGCAAGGTTTTGATTACCTTTCTATGAGAAGAAACTATATGTATGCTTTTTTTTTAATTGACATATTTTGTAAGGGTTTGATTTATTACTTTGTTCAACGATATAAAATGAACCAGATTAAATAGAAAAAATTGTCTATGTAATGGGTTAAATCACATTCAAATATTCTTATATTGAACTTTCCTAAAAAGTAGATATTTTTTTAACGTATACAGTATGAAATAATTTTAAAAATTCATCAAGTCTATATTCAATAAACATAAACTCATTGGAATTTTTACAGATTATTCTACTAATTTAAGTTTAAATAACTTCAATGTTTAATGATCGATACCTTAGTTATGTACAATATTCGAGGCTTTTTGACAAAGAATATTTACACCTTGACAATATTTTTGTTTAAGAACGTCTAGCATTGTTTTTATGTTTACAAATTATATAATAAATTCGTAGTCAAAATAGAAGCTATCGACTATAAATTTAGCAATTATTTACTATTAAGTTGAGATAATAATTAAGTAAAATTACGAAAAATTAAATTTTATACATATAGATAGTTTCAAATTCTCAATTTTTCTTTTTAATAATCAAATATTTTTTTTTGTCTTCATTAAATTTATATAAAACTACTTTAAAATAATCGTTTAAATCACTGTATGTTGAATATAATTACACATATATGTGCGTCATTTGTCTTGATAGTTATCGATTTATGTAAACAACATATATTTTATTTAAAAATCTCTGAACCAAAAAAAAACAAATTTTGATAGTAGATAACTAATAATGTACACCCAAAATCGATAGCAAACCTACATATAAAAAATCTTTCTATAGGTAGCAAGCTGTGCAAAAGAACAGAAAAAAAAAGCAAACGAAAGAACGATTAAATTAGATACGAATGAATAATTTACGTATACAAAATATGTGGGGTATAGAAAAGATTCAACTTGACCGATTATATGTATAATTTTTTTAGTTAATTCTATGTGCAATAATTTTTAAGTCTGCATGTAACAGATATTTTTAAAGATGTCGTTATGTTTTGATATATTTGCCTGGGGAAAATATTCTATGATATTTACTTGACAGATATTTGATTTCTCGATAAGAATTTCTATTCCAACCAATAAGTTTCTTTTTGACTGAGTCACAAAGAAAATATCATTAGCGTGAAACTTAGTCATTGCAAACTGTACATTCATTGGCTATAGGCCTCCGCTATTTTTGCCTCCCTCCTCACCGACGCATGTTTTTTTTCTTCTTTCCTTTGTTAATGCATACGAGTCAAAATAACCATATATATATAAAACACGTTTCCCTTATTTGAAGTACATACAAATCAATATTTTTGCTTTTCATCTAAGACAGATGGGTGATAATATTATAAAAAATAATCATGAATCAAACTTTGCATTTATGCTACAGAATGCAACAGTAAATACAGCAACAACAAATATGTCTATTGTTCCACAATTATCATCACGACCAACTACATTACCACTTAATGGACAACGTGTTCATAATTCATTATTTACACCTAATGATTATAATAAATTTCTCTTATCAACACCGGAAGTAGATGATAGATTACGTGGATATACAACACCGGATTTAATTAATGCACTATCAACACAATTAGCAAATGATGAGCAACCTTCGCCAAGTTTGTTTGAAAAAACAAAATAAATTATATTTTTTAATTTTTTTGCTTTTTCAGGTGGTAAAATACTTGACGAAATATTTACTCATCATATAAATAATAATAATAACAATACAATTTTACCACCAACAAATTCATATAATCATATTACACATAAAATTCTATCAAATCCTGATAATCAAAGACAAGAAAATGTTTCAACATATCATCATATTAATCGAACAAATCCTCAATTACCATTACGTGATCGTTCAATATCATCATCAATGAATGATTATGAATCATCAAATTCAACTACATCACCAAGTTCAATATCATCACATCAACATTTAAATCAAGTAAAAGATGAATTACAACATGTACCATCAATACGAACAAAAATGCCTGGTGATTCAACTGAGGTAGTCAAAAAAGAAAAAAAACGTGAAAGAAATCGACAAGCAGCACAAAAATGTCGTACAAGAAAATTAACACGTATTGCCGAATTACAAAAACGTGTTGATGAATTATCAGGAAAAAATAAAGATTTAACTGGTATTGCTGAATGCCTTAAAGGTGATATAACAAGATTAGAAAAACAATTAGAAGATCATCATACACAAGGATGTACATTAATGAATGGATCATTATTATAAATTTATATAAAAATAAAACTTATCGTTGCATTTCCATTCCATAAGCACGTAGTGATTATTTTTTTTTTTTTTGTATTTGAAATTTTAATAAAACATGTTTGAACAGTTTGTCTGACATTTATTTTATTTCCGTTTGTTATCGTTTGTTTCTTTTTTATATAAATAAACGAATAGAATATTTTTAAAATATTAATATTATTCTGAATAAAAATTATTTTATTTTAAATATTATATTGTCTTTTAATCAATAGAATGTACCTGAATAAATATTGGTCTCAGTATTTTGATCATGACTTTTTCAAATTTTATCCTATCATACTAAGTTTTTTTCTTAAAAGATATCTCGAGAAATTTTCTATAAAAGTGTCAAATTCGATTCTTCTAGTTTAAATATAGTAAACCTTAATAAAATTGAAAAATAAACATTTACAAAAAGATTGTGCTTTGCAAGTATGAGAATAGTGCTAATAGGGGGAAGTGATGGAAATATTAGATACAAAGCGCAATCATTTATCACGTCTAACCCGTTATTTTTTTATAGGTTTTTGCATATATCTATTTTTCATTCTTTTTGTTCAAATACATGTAAGTTAGTTTTAAAATCTAGTTATATATAGATTTGTAGCGAATTTCAAGCACTATCTTTTGATAAAAAGGGATATTTTAATCACAGGGAACAGTGGACAACCAAATAGTCATTAAGTGAAAAATCGAAATTGGACTTTTGCAAGATTCAATTAGTGCTAGATATACTTCAAAGTATGGACTAATCAATGACATTAAAAGTTTTACTATAAAGTTGAAGTAGAGTAGAAAATGAGCTAATTTTAAATTAGCTTGAAAATAGCACTAAATTATACAACGCACATTATTTTTTACATAATCTACGAAAGTAACAACCGAATACATTATATATTATAAATTTGCATAATGTTCGCTACCGATTCATAAAACAAAAAAGCGATCAATTACCCTGAGGATTTTTGAGAAAAAAAAATTCTTTTTTTCTAAAGTGATTTTTTAAACAGCTATATGAGTAAAACGATCGCTCTCCTCCAACCTCCAAATTGAAACTCATTTAAACTTTGCCAGAATGTTCGCCCATATGTCCTTTATTGCCACAAGTACCATACATGTTCCTGGATCGTACATGATACTTTCGGAAAAATCATGGTTTTTCAGACATTCCATATTTTTCTCGATTCAGAAACATGTTTATTCCATACAAATATCATATAATCAACGCACAGAACTGCTTCGAATGATGTATGATTTATTAGCTTTTCAAATTAAAAATCTTTTGGCAAAAAATTAGGATAAGAGTCTTTCTCAAGAATTGTTCGTTTAAAAATTCTTTTTTTGAATTTCACTTTTTTTTAATCAGTAATTATTTCTGAAGAGTAGAGACTAGGATTTCTGTGGAAACAGCTGAGATTTTAAGGTGAAATAAGTCATGTGTACGTGCCCTATAGAAATTGGCCATTGTAAAATAATAAAATATAATAATAAAATCAATTGCTGATAATAGTATTATTCTTGCTAATGGAAATAA
>JAJEKB010000727.1:0-14050 GCA_022393335.1 Macrotrachela quadricornifera | reverse complement strand
AATAGTATTATTCTTGCTAATGGAAATAAAATTTATCAATCAAATCATACAGAAAATTCAATTCAATTTAATATTCCATCAAATACAGAAAATTTAACAATTATTGTTGAAAATATGGGAAGAATAAATTTTGGTCCAAATATAGATTTTAGTCGAAAGGGTATTTTAAATGAAGTATTAATTAGTAATACAAATCAATTAAATAAATGGACTGTTTATTTATTAGATTTTTCAAAAGATATATCTAATATTACTGATTGGAAAACATTTATTAATAATAATGAAAGTGAAATTAATTATCTTAAAAATGGTCCTAATTTATTTCATGCAACATTTACAATTAAAAGTCAAATTTCAATTGCAGACACATTTCTTTTATTAGATTCCAAATGGACGAAAGGTGTAGCATTTGTAAATGGTTTTAATTTAGGAAGATACTGGACTATTGGACCACAAAAAACATTATATATCCCAAAATATTTACTTTCAAAAGGATTAAATCATATACATATATTTGAATTATATACACATGGACAATATATACAACTTGTTGATACACCAATTCTAGAAGAATGATATTAATTCTATCTAGAAGATATAAATGAAATACATTTTTCGCATCAAAAAAAATTTTTTTCTTTAACATTTTCTTTTTCTTAGAATCAAATAGAATATACTATTTTAGTATATGTTATAAACAAGATAGCTGTCATTTTTTTACGATTTAAAATATCTGAATCATGTTCAATAATAGATTCTTTTTCTTTAACTTAAAATAATTTTCATATGATGATTATGATCTTTTGATTATTTGTTTTATTCTTTTTTCAGGAGATGTTTTGATATTTATCAATGAAAATAATGTTCTTAAACCACCAATAGCATTAACAATTGAACGTGTTAAATCTGAATTTATTGCTTTACGTCGACAAAATAAATCAATTCAAATTGGCATATGCCGTTGTTTAGATCATTCTGTATATAATAATTCAACAATAAAACATTTGGGTTCATTAATAATCAATGAATTTGAAAATCTCTCATCTAATAATAAGAAAAATCTACATGAAAATCAAAAATTATCATCAACTGTAAATAATGATTCGAAAAAACGTTTAAGTTTATTTTCAAGTAAAAAAAAATTATTATCAATTCAAAAACGAAATTCTAGTCCAAATAGAGATAGTGGTTTTATTGAAATCGATGGTAAATATATTATAAAAATTATTTATATATAGAAATATTCTTTCTATTTAATAGATCATTGTTCGATTACAAATTGTAATAAGCATCAAAGTAAAATATCAACAGAAAAAAGTAATGAAACTGATGCTGTAATTACACAGAAACCATTGGAATCATCTCAACAATCCAATAAAATGGCAACAAATACATTGGAAAATCCAATTAATATTCTATCAGAAAAGCAAACGGAGAAAATGTAAGTAATGGATAATTTATAATAAACGGATCATAATGTTTTTCTTGTTTTAGAACATTTTCTAAAATATGAGTAAAATTATTATATCTCACGGAAATTTTGTTTTTCAATGAGTTCTATCGATAATATCAACTTGTTCACGATCCGAAGTCCATATTCTATCCTTTTGCTGATTATAAACATCATCATAACTAAATTGTTTCTTATCTGAAAGAAAAATTTTTCTTGATAATGATTTTCTTACATTCTTTCTTATCTAAATTCCCAACACAGACTTCCTTTATCTTTGAGTATCTATAAGTTAAATTTTCACTTGTTTTAGTAATCTTTTAGTTCTTTTTGAACGTTTTCAATCATATAAACTTTTTAAATTAACTTCACCGAATTCCTAATTGTGATCTATTTATTAGGAATCACCTGCTAGAATACTAATTCCTAATTATTTAATACCATCTGTTAATATTTTTCAATTGATAGGCATAATCAGTCATCGTTCACCTAAATATGATTAAGATTCGAATTCAGAAGTAGAGAAAGCTTGATTTACCGTTGAAAAAAGCATGATTAATAGTGTTTGCAATAGGAACAGTTTTATGTCTCATACATGCAAAATCTTTCGTGAGGATAGCCATCTTGAAAACTTGTGTGAAGGATATTAGTAAAGTACATCTTTAAATAAATGTGAATAAAAAAATTCTGCAGTGAAACTAACTTATAATATGTTTTCTACGCTGTCACAATATAAATGATGCATTCATGTGGAACTTTTCAAACTCTCTTAAATACATTCCTTTTGAGTATAGTTTGTTTTATTTTGTTTTTGCTCGTTTTCTACAAATCCATCTATGACGAAATTTCAGTGTTTTTAGACTATCGAATATTTTTAGCTATTCCTATTCATAAATATACATATATTTGAACTTAGCATTGAGTTTTGAATAAAATGAAATATTTAGTTTTTTTTCAAAATTGCAATTTTGCTTTTATTCTGCTTTAAACTGTAATTTTGGGAAAAGGATGAATTTTTATAGCGTTTGATCATGTCATGAAGTTGTATCTTACAAAATAAGTACGATAGATTTTCTTCTGTGTTTTTATAGTTCTTCACAACAATTGCTTGATAAATACCGGCAATCTCATCATAATTTGTCTACAGAAATTTTAACTGATGCATGTTTTATCTATCGACGTCAAATAATTAAACAACCATCGTCAGATGCAATGATTCTTCGTGGTCGTGAAATAGCATATGAAGCAGCTAATTCTCCAACAATTCCATTATCAATGCCAAATTATACTCATGATCAAATTCGAGAACTTTATGGTGAATTAGATAAAAAATCTCGTCGTATACAAGAAAATCAATATATTTTTCATCAACCAATGATTGATGCATGGAATGAAAAATCTTCTCCATGGAATTTATCACCATCGTCATCATCTATTCAAAAAGATATATCAAATGAATGTCCTTTACCAAAATTTCGTATTGAAAAAACTGATCAAACAATACTTATGGCTGCATATTTATCAACAGGTTTAAGTAATAATCCTCGAATAATATCAAATACACCATTAACAAATGAAAATAATCAAGAAATAATTCGAGGTAGTTTTCGTACATCAATTGGTGATCGTACAACAATTAGTCCATCACCACTTCTACTTAATATTCGATTTGATTTTAATAAATTTATGACAGCATCAACACATTCAAATGAACAATGTACTTTATTAGATGATATTCAACAAGAATTAGCAATTAATTCAATTGAAAAACAATCCGAAAAATTTTTAACACCATTTGATTTATGTCATGTACATCAGCATTGTTCACAAGAAAATCATAATAAAGAAATAATAACCCCAACAAATAACGTATGTGTAAAAAATTTTTATCTCTCTAGAAATAATAAAATACACTTTTTTTATTTTTTTATTAGATAAATTCAACAACATCAAGTATTTCCGAAACAATAAATATCGATAATTTAATTGATCATGATGATGAAACAACGAATTCATATCATACAGCTAAAGAATCTCGTTCAGAAAATAATTCTCATTCAATAATCTCCATGAAAACAAATACTCAACAACCATCAATCGATATCAATCCATTAATTACACAAGATAATCTTTTAAATACTATTCCATCATCAGAAAATAGTTCTTATTACGATGTACATACATCTCCTATTCAAACAAATCACTTAGTACCAACTAATATCGATCTTATCATAATACGGGATGAAGATATCCATGAAAATTTTTCAATTAATAATCTTATTAAAATAGTTCATGATATTCATCATTTATATTTTGTTTTTAATGATACAGTAAAATCTAATGAACAAAAAATAGAAATTAATGAAAAACAATTCAATGAATATTCTTTAGAAATTTTAAATGATAATCAAAAAGAATCAGAAATAATTAATGATTTAAATATTTCAATTGATGAACCTATTAATCTATCTCAAATATCTAAAAATTCACATTTAACAAATTCAAATTATCAATATCAATCAACAGTAAATGATTATCATCAAATAACCGATAATATTGATGAAGATTTTGAAGAATTATATCAACATTATTTAACTAATCTTAATCAATATGAAATGATTATGCAAAATATTAATAAATTTGAACAAGAACAACGTATATTAACACCAATAAATGAAGAATCAATAACATTAGTTGAACATTTTATGGATGATAGAATTAAAAAAACAATTGATACCGAACAAGATTATTTAATATTAAATGTTAAACGTCAATCAAATCATATTGGACATTATGGTTTTGAATTAAAACAAACAACTGATGGAAAAATAAAAATTTCTTCAATTATTAATTCAGATTATTGTCCAAATTTAAATATTGGTGATGAAATTATTAGTGTAAATAACAATTCAACATTAACAACACTTGAACAATATCATTTATTATTTCATTCATTATGGTATAAACAATGTGAATATATACAAATAACTGTTAGAAAACCAAGTAAATATATATTAAATTATTAATTTTATCAATAGATTATTAGAGAATATTTAAAATTTTGAAAAGTTCATTTTAAAGGTGAAGAAGATAAGAAAATAGATGAATTCATTATATTTTATTCTCAAAAATTCTGTTGCAATTTGTCGCAAATATGGAGTAGAGATATCATTGTAAAGTAATCAATGTTAAGGTTTTTATATTGATTACAGATGTAGGAAATTTCTTTTGCTTATCTTTTATCCATTTCAAATTTTTGACATTTTTACTATCAATTAAAATAAATAGAATCCCTTTAGTTCTGTTTGTTCTTCTATCCTATAGAGAAAAAAAAACGATTATTTTTTTTTCTGATTTTATTAATATACTTAACAAAAAAAGAATGAATCATACTCTAATATACAAAATCTATTTTCAATTGTTAACAATATTCTATACATTAACTGATGTATATTTTTAGCATTCGAACCGGTGTCATTGCAATCAAGTTCTCTATCGTGCCCATTATCAATACCAGAAGAAGGTAAAATAATTGCGGTTTTTTTCTAATAGAAATTTTATTGATATACGGACCTTGAATATTACTTGTTGCTTTTAATGGAACCGCAAAATAATTTCATATTTATGAGTTTTAATGAGATATTAAATATAGAATTTCGCATATCTATATTTCTTTTTCGTTTATTTCATCTATATAAAAAGCATACATATATAGTTATTCATTTCTTCTCGCTTTTATATTCATAAATTCCTTTTTGCTTCGGAGAGAAGTCTAATCTAAAATGCCAACTATCTATGATATGCAACGTGAAGAAACATATACAAATGATCCACGTACAACTTCATCCTATGATACACATAGCTCAATAGATACAGCTGTTGGTTATATGTCAGCTATAACACCACGTCAAGTTGTTATAACTCGACCAGTAAAAAATTTAGGTGGAGGAAATCGAAGTGTTACATCAAAAATGAGTGTATCTCAATCAATGTCAAGTAGTGCTGTACCATTACGTGGAGCTGGTGGTGGTAGTAGTTGGGCATTAGTACCATTTACAAGTCAACGTGTTGAAGAAAAACGACAATTAGCTGAATTAAATGATCGTTTTGCTGAATATATTGGTAAAATTCGTTATTTAGAAGCTGTTAATCGTAAACTAAGTCGAGATTTGGATAATATACGAAATAAAAAAGGTATTGGTTTACAACGTATACGTGAAATAATAACACGAGAAAAAAAAGAAGCTGAAGATACATTAAAACGTATGGATGATGATATTCGTTCAGGTCAAAATAAACGACAAGAAGCTGAAGCACGTCTTAAACAAGCTGAACAACGTTTAGCTAATATACAACGACCAGATCAAATAAATGGTGCTAAAGGTCAATTAAAACAATTACGAGAAAAAGTAATTGATTTAGAAAAAAAAATTGAATTAATAAGAAAAACAATTGCTGATAATGATGATGAAATAGCATTATATAATGCTGAATTACAAAGAATTCGTTCTGATATAGCTAATCTTATATCTGAAATAGCTAATGAAGCAACACAAAAACAATTATTAATGGCAGAAAAAACTGTTCTTGAACAAGAATTAAAAGCACTTGATACAGCACATAAATTTGATGTTGAACAACTTCGTTCAAAAGTTGCTATTGCTAATGTTGATCCAGCACCATTTTTTGAAAGTGAATTAACATCAGCTATACGTGAAATACGTAAACAATTTGAAACAATAACTGAACAACAACAACAACAATTACAAAATTATTATCAAGCAAAAGTTAGTGCATTAATTGAATATCATCAACCAAAACAACCTGTTGAATCACAATGGCAAACAGAAAAATTTCGAGAAATAACTCGTAGTATATCTGATATACGTGGACGAGTTAATGGTTTACAAATGGAAAATCAAGATCTTGATAGACAAATAGCTGATATAAGACAACAAATTCAATCATCAACATATCAAGAAGATCAACGTTTAATTAATGAACAAAAACGTTATCGTGATGAAATTGAACGTCTTAAAGGTTATATAAATGATTTAGAAAAATATCGTACAACATTAGAAGAAGAAATACGTCGTTATCGTTTATTACTTGAAGGTGGTACAAATCAAGTTGGTCTACGACATTTTGCTGAAGAAGCTGAAAAAATAATGAATCGTGGTCGATCATTACTTGATTCACTTAATTTACGTTTAATGAAAAATACAACTGGACCAAGTAGTTCACAGAATGTACGTGAAGTTACTTATTCAACATCTTATTCATCAAATAGTGGTTTTAATGGATAAAATTTATCAAAAAATGAAATATATTTTATTCTACTTTTTATTATTGACAGTAATAATAGATTTTCTAGCTTGATGAACAATTTCCCTTTACCTTTAATATTTAATCTTAATGTCAATAAACATAATATATGATTCTTATACAAATATATATTCAGGTGAAAAATTTTTCATAGAAGAAAAATTTACATAGTATGATTGAGTCTTTTGTCTCGTTCTGCCTATTTGCATTTATGTCTGTAGTTTTAATTTGATTTAAAGAGAGATGGATTTATTTGCTCAGAATCGGTCACATACATATAAAGAGAGTAAAAAAAAATATAGTATTCACCTTCTTCTTCCTTTCTCTTTCCTTTTTATTTTCTTTTCGATTTGTTTTACTTTCGAGGCATCATTGCTATGTCTTGTATTGTTTGCTATGTGTGTGTATGCGTAGTCGATAAATAACCACAGACCAAAAATGAGAAAAGAGAAAAGAATTGTTCTCTTAGCAAAAAAATAATCAAAGTGCGGTAAGCAAGACAACGGCCACAATCGACCCAATGAAAGAATACAAGCGAACATTTATATATATATATATATATTCAAGATTTCTTCACTTCATTCGCTCGCTCTTTCTTATCGAATCACAAAATATAGAGAAAAAGAAAAAAAAAAAAAAGAGAAAAAGAAAAATATAGATCAATAAAAGAGAACATGTCTACTCATATTATATTCATTTTTCTTTTTTTATTTTTCTTTGTATGTATATGTATTAAATATTATTATTATTCTTCTTTAGATTTCTACGTTGAACCAAATACTAGCATCATAATGCAATCCTATGATGATGATTTCGTTAAGACCGGCTCATCTTACAGTTCATATAAATCTCAAATAACACCTCGTACAACAAATGTTCAACGTCGTGCAGGTGGTCAACCAGGAGTTATGACACGAATGTATCAATCATATTCTTCAACTGGTGGTAGTAGTGGAGGTTTTGCTGCAGGTGGTCTTACAAGTGGTATATCAAGTTTAGCATCAATAGCTGGTCTAGGAAATTTTGCTGGTATTCCATTAAGACCAAATCGTGGTACATCAGCATTAGTTGCTGTTAATGAAACACGTGAAAGAGAAAAACGTGAATTATGTCAATTAAATGATAAATTTGCTCAATATGTTGAAAAAGTACGTTTTCTTGAAGCACAAAATCGTAAATTACAATTAGAATTAGAAGCATTACAAAATAAAGCTGGACAAGGTTCATCAAAAATAAAAGAAATGTATGAAGTTGAAATGCATGAAGCAAGAAAACTTATTGATGATACAACACGTGATCGTGCTGCAGCTGAAGTAAAAGCTCGTGATGCTGAAAAAGAAGCTGGTCGTTATCGTAAACGTTATGAAGAAATATTAAATAGTCGTGAAACAGATCGTTCAGCTATTGATCGTCTTCAACAACAAATAGCTGAAAATGAAGCACAAATTAATTTATTTCGTCGACGTTTAGCTGATCTTGAAGATGAAGCACGACGTTATAAAGCTGAAACTCAACGTTTAGCATCAGAAATAGCACGTTTACAAAATGAAATACAAAATGAAACATTTGTTAAAAGTTCACTTGATACAGAAAAAATGGCATTAGAAGATGAACTTGCTATGCTTAAACAAATGCATGAAGCTGATTTAAATGAACTTCGTTCAAAAACTGTTGTTGATGTTAATTTAGATCCATCACATTTCTTTCGTAATGAATTAGCACAAGCTATACGAGATATTCGTAATGAATTTGAAACATTAAATGAACAACAACGTGCAGATTTACATAATCGTTATATGATGTCATATAATGAACTTATATTAAGACATCAAAAACCTGATCTTGATCCAATACAAAGTGAACAACAAAGAATTCAAGAAGAAAAATTACGTACAACATTATTGACAACACGTAATGAAGTTGCACATATGAAAGCAAGAAATGAAGAATTAAATAATAGAATTAGAGAACTTCAATTACATATTGATCAAGAACGTGATGAAGGTAAAATTAAAATAAAAAAAAAAAAGTTTTACTTTTTTTTATATATATATTAACTTTATTTTAGGTGGTCGTTTAATACAAAGACGTGCGGCTGAAATTGAAGATTTACGTCGTAAATTAGAACAATTACAACGAGAATATGAAGAAGTTACAAATATGAAGACATCACTAGAAAAAGAAATTAATACATATAGAGAATTACTTGAAGGAACAACTAATCGTGAAGGTCTTAAACAAATTGTTGATCATGTTGTTGAAGAAGCACGAAGAATGGAAGTTGAACGAGCAACTAGTGGTTCAGGTGTTGCTGGTTCAATTTCATATTCAGGTGGTGGTGGTGGTGGTCGTTCAACAACAATTTCACGTACATATATATCAAGCAGTGGAACAGGATCAAGTGGAGCTGGAATTAGTGGTTTTGTTACTGGTGGTGGTGGTGGTGGTCGAGTTACAAGTAGTTATGGTACCACACAAGGTGGTTTTGGTGCAACACAAGGTGGTTTTAGTGCAACACAAGGTAGTTATGGTGCAACACAAGGTAGTTATGGTGCAACACAAACTAGTGGTGGTACTTCATATACACAGACATCAAGTCGACGAGAATTTTCATCATCAAGTTAAATATTTGAACTGTGCGTGTGTTTTAAGTATAAATTTTAAGAATGGATATGTTTATGTTAATTGTTTTAGTAATGATTGTATATGTTGGATTTTAAATTTGTAATTGAAAAAAAAATCAATAAATAAAAACATTTGCACGTCCTAGAAAATTATTTAAGAATTTTTTTTAGAATTATAGAAGATTATCTCAATGAATATAAATAAATTTTTCGTATTAAATTATTTTAATTGATAAATATCTGAATAATTTAACAAGTGCATATTAATACATATTTATTTTTCTATTAATACAAAAAGAAAAAAAGAATTATGTTTATAAGTTTTGTTGTTTCCATATGATTGAATAGACAATGTCTTTAGAGTTAAAGACGTACAATTATGTTTATTTCGCCTTCATATATGGAACAAATAGTAGAAAGAAGGACAGTTGCAGGCGTCAAAGATGATAATAGAATTCAGGATAGAGAAGAAGTTCTCATCGATAGAAAGGCGAGAAGAAATAATTTCTTTCCTTTTATTTTTTATCTTGATAACGTCGCCTATATATCCACTAGTACAATCATTAGTATATTAAATAAAGATCTTGCCTGACGGCATTAAAACAAGCATAGACGACACGATTTTTTCACTTATTAACAAAGATCTTTTATTGTATATAAACGCTGATTTATAATATATTCTAACGGTATGTCATTCGAATTGTCAATAATCAGTTAATTATAGACAATATTTGTTATTTTTGTATAACAAATATTCATACATACTTATGTATTTATATATCCCTCTATTTATTATTCTGATAATATTAATTTTGAAGAATTATGGTATACGTATATATTATTCTATATATGAGAAATATGTCTATATGGAATAATTTGACAAAGAAAAAAAAATGAAATCATATATAATATATAGAATAGTTATCATTTTATATCGATATTTTCACCTGAGAAATAATTTTCTATATAATAAATCTAAAGAATTATTTTATAATGATCTATTTACATGTTAAGATATGTTAAAAATGTATTTTTAGAGAATAATTTTGAGATAGTTCGAAAAAAACAAAGTATTTATTATAGACGATATTTTTTCAATATATATGTCTGTCTCATCCATCATCATCAACTTCTGTCATCAATTGAAGTTATTGTATAACGATTAGATCTACTTGATATGCAAGTTATTTTCTTGTCTTCTCTTAAGTGAAGAGAAGCCTTCAATCATTAAACATAAATTATTCAATATATTTACGATAATAAAATGTATTTCATTGTTATTTCTTTCTATATAATTTCAGTAAAAAGTTACTTTCTTTATCTTGAAAAAAAAAAAAAAGGAAAAATGTATATAATAATAGATTCTCTTTCGACATATTTTATTCACAATAATAACTAATATAAGCAAAGAAAAAGAAGAAAGAAAGAGTTATTACTCTTTATTTCTATAGTTCGATAAAGAGAAGAAGAAGGAAAATTGTTTCTTAGTTTTTTTCTCTATTCACTTATATAATCTTATTGTTATTAAAAAAAAAAAAAACTCCCGATTTTCCTAAAAGAAAATCATTATATATTAATTCCTTATAACGATCAGATTATCTTGATTCTTTCATCTAAAATTTATTATTTATTTCATTTATTAAATAACGTTAGTATAATTAATATATATGTATCTATTACTATTTTCACTCTTATTTATTTATAATAATAGTTCAATGGATAATTCTAATATATCTTCATCATTATCTCAATATGAAAATCAAATAAAAGAAGAATCAACAACTTCTTATCGATCAAAAATAATATCTCCAAGAATTTTATCAAAAACATATATTACACAATCTTTAAATTCATATGGTATTCCACTTAAACCAGGTGGTAAATCAGCTACTGTTATTGCAATTCAGTAAGCTTTTCTTTTTTTATCTATTATCAATTACACCATTCTTCAATCATTAGAATATTACATAAATTGATCGAGTAATCATGTGTTTATTTCTTGATTATCTAGTAATATTCATTTTCCTTTCTTTTTTTTTTGCATAAGGAAGTAATATGATACTTGATAGATTGAAGGAAATATCTAGCTGTGTATGACAACATATATTACGTTAGTATATGATGTTTCTCGATAAATTCTTTATTTTGAATGATGTTTGATTAGAAAAATAATTGTTGACAAGAAACAATAAATATCTGATTATAATATAAGATATAAGAAATTTTTTTTTTATATAGAATTACAGATTGATTTAGATCTATAGATGATGATAGACAGAAATATCTGTTATGATCTTTAATCGAAAGATAAAAATGATCAATAAAATAGTATAGACTATAACAAATAGTCTTGTCTATTATCAATCATGATAAGAAAGAGCAAGAGAACGAGTTAATAAGATAAATATAGTAAAATAATTCTATTGTATTTTGTATTTCTATTCCACAGAGATTGTATTGAAAGATTTTCTGATAATATCAAAATTTGATATATTATGATGGAGAAGATCAATTATTAATGTCATCTATTGAAAAAAAGTCTTGTCAATGATTTGTTTTTTTTTTATTACTTGAACTTTAAAAGTTCATATTATAATAATAGATATTTTGCATTTTTCAGATATAAGATTGATTGTTTCTCTCATCATGTTTTCTAACATATTTTTTTTTATGTATGTCAGACATACAGATGATAAATATTGCACGAAAATCAATAAATGGAAGATAAAACTTTTAAGAACAATAGGAAAGCAGTAATCATTCTTATCAAGAAAATATAAAACTTAAAAAATAATTTCTAATTCTAAATATCACAGAAGATTTTTAAGTAATAGTTCGTGTCAATATATCATGCGAGATTATTGTGTCGATACCTACCTCAGATCTAAAGTTAGATAATTATATTATATGTAATTTGATTCCATATATATATATGAACCTATTAATAGTCACGTAAACAAATTCTAGAAAGTATTTCATAAATTAATAAATGCATAAAGAAAGGTTACTAATTATATATATTCTCATCGTTTTTATTGCTAGAATTTTGTCTTCAATAGGATAATAGAATAAAGTTACAATTCATTCATATAAATCTGATCTTAAAAAAATCAAAATTAATGCATTGAAGAATTATTAAATATTGACAAATCAAATCGAAACTAAATTCTTTCTTTTTAAAACACTAATATATCATAAGTTCTAGATATTGACAAAAATCAATTTATGAATATAGAAACTATCAGTACATCTACTCTTTAGTTTATTTGAAGTAACTATAAAAAACACCTATTATAAAATTTGTTCTTTTTTAAGGAAAGATCGCGAACGTGAAAAACGTGAATTGAGTCATCTTAACGATCGTTTTGCTTCATATATTGAACGTGTACGATATTTAGAAGGTCAAAATAAAAAATTCCAACTTGAAATTGATCATTTACAGTAAGTTTTTTTTTTATTATTAAATTTAAATACAAAAAATTACTTATAGAAAAAATTTGGGTTCAAAAGCAAATAATATAAAAGAAATATATGAAATAGAAATATGTAAAGCTCGTCATGTTATTGATGATACAATTAAAGATTGTACTGCAATTGACTATCGAATTAAAGACATTGAAGAAAAAAAATTCAAATTAAAAGACAAGTACATATTTAAAACAAGATTTTATGTTTTTTTTTTTCATACTAATAAAATATTTTTTTTTTCTTTAAGATATGAATCATTATTAGCTGAAAGAAATTCTGATCGACAAAAAATTGAATTATTACAAAAACAAATATCCATTAACGAAGCAGATATTCAATTATTTCATCGTCGTTTAAGTAAAATCTATTATTTTTTATATATTTAAATAACTAAAAAAAAAAACATTATTTATTTAGTTGATTTAGATGATGAACAAAAACGTTATCGTATTGAATCTGAAAAACTTATTTTAGATATTCAAGAGATTAGAAAAAATTTAAATCAAGAAACAATTATACGTTTAGATTTAGAAAATCAAAAAGAAATTCTTAAAGATGAAATTAGTTTATTAAAAGAAAATCATTTACAAGAACTTGAAGAACTAAAAGAAAAATATTTAATTAATACAACATTAGATTCAAAAAATTTTTTTAAATATGAATTATCAAATGTTATAAAAAATATTCGACAAGAATATGAACAATTTAATGAACAACAACGAAATGAACTTGAAACATGGTATCAATTAAAAATTACACAAACAGTTAAAATAATTTCTTTCATAAAAAAGAAACAAATTTTTCTTTTTATTAGATAAAAGAAATTCAATCTCGTCAAACTATAAATAGAAAAGAAAATATTCGTGAACAGGAAGAAATTAAAAAATTACGATTATTAATTTCAGATTCACAACAAAATATTTCTACAATCCATCAAAAAGTAAAGAAATGATAATTTTATAGAAAAACAAAATTTTCTTTCGTTTTTTTTTAGAATGAAAAATTAGAAAATCGTATTCGAGAATTAGAAGAACTTATTCAAATCGAACGAAATAATAATAGTCAATCAATAGATGAACGTAATAATAAAATAAAAAATTTACGAATTCGTCTTGAAGGTTTAGAACGAAATTATAATGAACTTATTTCAACAAAATCATCACTTGATTCCGAAATAACTATC
>JAJEKB010000726.1:13816-91321 GCA_022393335.1 Macrotrachela quadricornifera | reverse complement strand
TATCTATCGATTGGTTGAGATAATAATCAGTAATGAATAATAAAAAATAAATTAATAGATTATATATGTTGCTATTAAGATCATAAAATAGATATATACATATAGTTTTCAAGACATTTCTTCGAAAAGATTTGAACAAGAATTATTAATATATTGTATATCTTTTATTAAGAGATCTATTTAATAGCTAAGATATAAGAAATAATCGAAGAAAACCTTCGATTTTTTTTTGCATATCTTTTTTTAATAATTTTCGAAGAAAATACTAAGACTTTATTTAATAAGAATAATAAAGTCTACTCTGTTCTTCGATTTACATTATTAGAATTATACTTACTAATTCGATATTTAGTTTATAAATGAAACGTATTAATATAGAGTCCTGAAATTTAAATAATCATTTATAACAATAGATGTCGTTAAATGACTTTTTTTTATCTATTATTGGTCTTTGATAATATCGAAATTTGTACGAACGAATCGAATGATATAATATATTTATTTCATTTTTGATAAAGATAACTAAGAAAAATATTTCTTTATTTATTTCAGATGGAAAATGAAATAGATGATGATGAATTAGCAGCAATACTTGCTGAAGATGAACAGGAAGAAGAAGAAACGAAAAAAGATGAAACATCAATAGCAAAATTATCATTTCCAGAACAAGCAGAAACAGAGACACATGAACAATTAGTTGAATTAACATGTCCACTTATTGATAAACCAATAACAACTAATGAAAGTTCAACATATAAATTTTCTGATGTTGACATGGGAGAATTATTTCAAAGTAAACCATCAAAGTATGCACAAAAAAAAACATTGACAGATAATTAGTACAATATTTAGAAGAAAAAAGTAACTAGAAGATAGCTATTCACTACAATTATATTTATAGAGTTCAATTCTAACATTTGGAATATGAGTAAGTTAGTTTTTGTGTATTCATCTGTATATTATTAACTCATTCGTGCCGGAATTTTTTTTCAGCAAGAATGTATCCGTATCTATTAATAATAGAAAAATAGCTTTTATTCTAGTATGCAAAAAGTTTCTGAGTCAATGACCTTCGTTCTTTATCATGTAATTTTTATTAAAAATTTTTCGACATGTGATAGGTTTCAATATACAGTTCTACGCATAAGCCAACATTGCGCTCTTAGCACTCGTAGCTAGTTTTTGTATCGTGCTTTGGATTACGAGCTGTATGACAGTAGACTTTTTAAACAGATGCAATGAGACATTAAAAGCTTTGCATTTAAAAATGCATATTTATTGTAAAATCGTCATTATACTTGATCCTTCAATCCTTATGATAGATAGCATTCCTCAAATACCCTGCGTCAAATTATACTTGAAGTCATATTAAAATAGGCGTATATTGAAAAACTTCTCCGTTTCATATATAGGATATCCGGAGTGAAAAGGGTTAATGATGAAAAATACTAATGAAAATCTATCTATAATCTTCGTTTAAGTATGATGATAGGTTGACTAGTTTCTTGTAAATAAAATGCTTAATAGAAATTTATAAAAATATATAAATAGATTGTTACTATATCTAGTTATTATGAAAAGAAAATAAAAAAATAACTAAATGTCTATTTCTCTATTAATATAAACAAACGTTTATTTATGCAGCTGTTGTAAATATATCAAACTAATCTCATCTATCTTTATTCTAAGTATCTGAATGACACAAAAATTCTAATATTTAAAATCTAAATGTAATCAAGAAGGTTCTATTTATTAATACGAATACTAGAATCTTTTATAAATATTCTTTTGTTTTGTTAGTACATCTCAAACATCAAAAAAACAACAATCTTCTACAATTTCTACTTTAACAACAGGATCAAAAACTCAATCAACAATTACACCGTCAGTTTATATCGATCCAACAACACATATTCGTATAGGTACACTTAATTATACACCAAATGAAATAAAAAATAAGTTAAATTCAACAAAATTTATTCGTTTATCTGAAATTGATAAACAACCACCACCAATGCCTACCGAATGGTGTACAATGGCTGTATTAGTTAATAAATCAGATGTTAAACAAGCAAGTAATGGTTCAACATATAGTATTTGGCGTATAACAGATTTTAAAGTTACAATAAATATGTTTTTATTTGGTGATGCACATCAATCATTATGGAAAACAACATTATCAAGTGTTTTATTAATATATGATAGTGATACAAAAAAATCTGGTCAATTATCAATAAAAGCTGAACGAAATATATCAATACTTGGTTCAAATCCTGATTTAGGTCAATGTAAAGCTAAAACAAAATCAGGTGAACAATGTAAAATATTAATTGATCGACATGCATGTGAATATTGTACAACTCATGCTCATCAAATATATAAAAGCAATCAGAAAACTAATAATAATAACAAATATAATATTGGAAATACGTCAAGAATGAATTTACAAAGTACAGGTTCATTTGTACCAAAAAAATTTGCTGCATATGGTAGCGGTAGTATAAGTTCATCGAAAACAATAGTAAAAAAATCGAATGAAACATCAAAAGTAAATGAAAATCAACTTAATAATAAAGAAAAATCCATGCTTGTTATGTTGGGTATTGAAGATGATCCATTAGTATGTGTACGAACTCAAGAAGTAAAAGGTTAGATTTTAATTTTTTATTTAATACATAGGAATATCTAAAAGTAGTGACAACGACATTTTAGTACAACATACTAAGCTTGGTAAAAGTTCCTTTTCTACAACGGATGACAGAGAAAAAAAAAGGTCTATCTGTCTATGCTATTTGATCACTATTGAACTAATACTGTAATGATAAAATTTGGATAGGAACTGTTTTTATTTCAATAGTGATTAAATAGCATAGAAAGATAGACCATTTTTTTCTCTATTATTCTATGTAAAAAGGAACTTTTATCAAATTTAGTATGTGGTACTAAAATGTCATTGCCACTACTTTTAGATACCCCTATGTATTATATATTTTTTCATTTTAGGTTTGGGTGATTCAATTGCTGATATTCGTGAACTTTATCAAGCTAAACAAGCAGCCGGTAAAATAAAAAGAATAAGTTATGATGAAACAAAAAATCGAGATGAAATTGATATATCAACTAAAATTCGATCATATCCAATGATTGCATCAACATCACCTGAACAAAAATCAAAAGATTTATCACTAAATCAAACAAATCCTACATCTATTATTAAAAAAAGTAAATATATTTTAAAATAATTATTTAAAAAAAAAATGAAATATTAAATATCAAATATATTCTTTTAGTTTCTTCACCTAAACAGTTTGTTGATTTAACAAAAACAGCTAGTTCAGAAGCTATTAATAATGCTAAACAACGTGCAATTGATATACTTAAACAACGTCTTGCTCAAAAACAAATAACACCAAATAAAGATCAATCATTAATAAATGCTGATATAAATTCTTCTCCTAAACGAATTAATTCCGATATAGATTTAAATCATTCACCAAAACGTCTTAAAATATCTAATAATAATGATACAATTAATCCAAAATGTTTTACTGATATAATGAATATGAAATCATCTTATTCTGATTTATATAATCAAATGACACTTGATGAAATATTTGAACGTTATAAAAAAAAAGAAAATATTGAAGAAAAACTTCTTCAAATAATGGAACGTGATATAAAAGTTGTTGTTTGTCGAATATGTCATTATACAGCATATAAACAATCAATATTATGTAAACAAAAACAACATTTTGTTAAAATATGTGAAGTAAAACAAAGATTTTTTGAATGTATTGAATGTCATAAACGTATTTTTACTTGGTCACAATATCCAGTAGAAAATTGTACAAATTGTCAAAGTTTAAAAGGTTTTCGTCGTACAGCTTTAATACGTGAACGTCATGGAGCGAAATTTGATGATGAAATTTTATTATTACGTGGTGAAGAAGAAAAATTTCTTAATTCATTTATTAGTTATGAAAAATTACCTGATGTTGTTGATAATGAATAATTTCATTAACTTTTCTTTATCAGATATTTTGATATATAAAACAAATTTTTTTGTTCTTTTTCTTTTTCTATTAATAACAATTACTGAATGATTATATTCGGTAAGAATTATTTGTCAATTAACTAAATGAATATTAAACTTATATTGAATGATAAACTATACTTTGTATCGTTTTTATTGATTGTTAAATTCGATATTAAGATTGTTATTTGATCAGATATTAAAAATATATATCATTTTATAAAATAAAAAATTTTGATTGAAGATGAAAAAAAATATTGTCAGATCGAATGAAATTATCTATCTATGTTTTTTAATATATTTTTGTGATAATTGTATTTTGTATATATTTCAGCATGGAATAAATCATGAATAGTTTTGATTTTTTTTTAAAGGATCTACAATGAAAAGTTCTACTAAAAAAATTACTAAAATGAATTTTTACTAATATCTTCTGATGATTTTTTTTCATAATCAAACTTTATTTTCTTCTAGAAAGCTTGAGAAAATTTTCTTTTTATTTATATTTACAATGATTTTCATGATGTAAATACCAAACAGATTTCATACATTACTCTATTTATTCTATCAGGATATACTTGTGAAGTCAAATCTAGAATAAGAATTCATATGTAAATGCGAATTGAAAGGTATCAAATAGTGAGGATAGTTATAGAAATCATAAAATATAAACTAATCAATGAGAAAATGATACTTTATAGTAGAAGCCAACGTCAAAAATTTTCTTATCATTACACTAAAGATATTCAACATAAAACTAGTATCTTCATACTTTTGACAACTATTTCGATACCAATTTCTGTGCCCAAAATAAATGATTATTGAATTTTTCTATAGATCATTATTTGTAGATAATGAATATCTTTTTATTTTATAGTAAAAATATCTATGAGAATAATTGGTATAGATCTGCCAAAACTTGATCGACTTCTTTAAAAGACTGTTAATTGGCATGTATGCCTCATATGTATGAAAACAAGAGATAGCATTATATTTTATTGTATCTTTCTAGAGATTTATTCGGTCGATTCGTAATAATTTAAATGTTCATTAGATTAATCATAGATAAATCTTATCTGAAGTTTTAATAAGAAAACTATTCAATAAATATATCTTTTCCACATTGAAAACTCTCATAATAGCCAAAATTACGTTCTGACTATTGAAAGTTTATTCAAGAAAGATTATAGAGATGATATTTTAGTATTATATCGATCAATGTCCATTTCAACAAATATGGTATGTGCACACTTTTTAAATAACTTTTTATAGGGGCATGATAGAGAGCTGTGGTTTTCACCGTTCGAAAGAACAGATGAAAACATATCGAATCATATAAATCATTGACTATTAAGTTGATCGTTTGAAACATTTTGCAATAGTTGAACAAAGAAATTCCTCAAAAAAACAGATCTAATGTTCTCAGAAAAAAACTAAAAAAAACCGAGTTTTTTTTGACAGAAATTGCTGGAAAATTAGACTAAAATTATCAAATAAAATACCTAGAACTCCCAAAACAGTAAAATTTTACATATATATAGCTTTGTCGCTTATCATCTGATGATTCTAGTGTATCCCTGAAACTATCAGATTTGTTCTATCCTCAAAGAACAACATTATTTTCCTATATTCTTAACATCATTCATCGCAATAGCAGTAAATTATGATTATCACTATTTGCTTTCTATTGATTCATTATATTAAAAAACATATCTATGTCATACATGAATTTTATTTGCTTCATATGACATCTTTGATAATAAAAAGGATTTACGCAGTATTATCATATGTCTATAATTGAAAAAAAGGATCAAATAGATTCTATAGAACTTTCATTACTTTGAATAACAGATTCTTAAAAAATTCTATAGATATAAAAATATATGAAGTAATCTATGTATAAAAATAAAATGTGACAATTAAGTTTGAATGATGCTTCAGATCTTTTTTGTAATCTAAATTCAATTATCTAAATTTTTTTCATATAAACTATCATCAAAAAAAAAAAGAAGAAAAGCAAAATGCATGAATAAACCCTAATTTAGCAACTAAAATAAAAGAGAAAATGTAATAAAATAATTCACTAAAAAAAAATCTCTCATATTTCATCCAAGATTAAAAGTTTTAATTTATATTTTCGTACAAAATTCATTGTATTATATATACATTAAAAACAAAAAAGTTGTTTTTTTTTTTTCCAAAAATAATTCATTTTCATTAAAATAACATTCAAAAATTCTATCTAGTTAACATACTTATAGTAAGAAAAAACGATTTATATACATAATTAACAATAAACTAATAATTAAAGTCGATAATGATGAATATAATATTTGTCCATGATTACATCCATCAATTGCACAAAGTGACATATAACCTTGTAAACGAATCGAACCAGACATCGATCGGAAACCTTTTAATCGAAAATTGCCTGATGTTTCTAATGATTTCGTCGATTCCATTATATTATCAATAACACATGTACGATAATAAATAACAGTATTTAGATAAGATGCATTTGCATCACCATCAATACTTGTAACACGACCACTAATTTTTACACAGAAACGAGCGGGAAATGTTCCATTTTTTCCTACTGATGTAGCCTAAATACATTAACAAAACAAAAAAAAAATAATAATATTTTTCATTTATAAATATTCTATATTCATCATTATTTACAATTTTAGTTAAAATATATTTTAAAATAAAATAAATTATTTACCTGACAATTATTTTGTATAGGATTAGATAGTGATGAAAATGGATCTGAACAAGCATCATTATTTGGATCTGTTGTCATACATTTATAACAAGCTACACCTTGATTTGATATCGGTTTAATTAATATCAAAAAATATAAAATACTTATTGTTATATATTCAAATTTTAACAACATTTTATAATAATAATAAATATTCTATAAGAAAGAAAAAAAATCGAAATATTTACAACACTATATAAATAGCTAACAAGACTTATGCTCGATGTTCTATGATAGCTTGTTTGGTTGCTAACTATAATGTTTTTTATGCTACCAAGCACTGGTGAACTTCTTTTTTTTTTTAAAATAATAGGAATTACTTTTCTTTTTTTTCTCGCTCAACGAGCCATCATCATCAACATCACTTTTTCTTTTCTTTCTCATTTTTTGTCATGCATTCTTTAATAGTTAGACGTTCTGTTTCGCTAGAACTTTATTGCTTTATTTTCTTTTTATTCTATAAGTTTATAGTTGATGAGAGCTTCGTTTTTTTTTCTCTACTCTCAATATCCTTTTCATCTCCTGTCATCCATTGCAGTCATGTAGAAAAATTGAGTCATTGATTATTAGCTGACTATCTATGGTAAAGAGAGAGAGAGAGAGAGAAAGAAATGTTTCTTGCAACTAATATTTTTTTTTCTATTTCTTATAATAAACGATGAAGCGCTACAAACACGATTCTCTCAATCCGTACTAGTTTGGTTATATTTATCTTATTCTCTCTTCTTCTATATAGAAGAGTCTACGTTGTTGACATGTCGAGATTAAACAGAATAAAATTTGAAGTGAAGAAACTAGTAAACTTCTTTAAATAAGAATAACGTTCTATTCTTAATGGATAATAAATTAATATATTTTTAAAAAGTTATCAAATAAGTCACATATTGATAAGTAATATTAGAACAAGATTTCTAACAATTAATCAATAACATATGGCAAACAGAAGTTTTTGATCTTATTTTGAAATGTGTATAAATGATTAATATAACCTTAAAAAAAAAAAAGATTTCATAATGAATTTTTAAATCTATCATCTTTAATTTCGGATCTAGAAGATAATTTTTATATAATCTACTATTAAACTCATAAATGATCAATTTTTGAAAAAAAAATATTTTGACCTTAACTGAATCGGAAATTAAAAAATTTTTAATATGACAACTCGAAACAAAAAAATTCATTTTAAAAAAAGAAATAAATATAGCATAATGAAATTTTTTTGTCATCTATCAGAATATATTCTATCAAAACAGAATTATAAGAATAAAAACAAAAGAAATATTTAGTATTTTATAATCGATACTTATTAATATAAAAAATAATACATAATTAGTTCAATTAGATAATTATTATAATAAAGATTAAAAGTCTATGATATATATAATAAACAGAGTTAATATAAATGAAGTTATTTTGATAATAAAAACTTTAGAAAATCCAATTAATGATTGCTTATCATGAGATATGATCTACAAAATTATACTTTAAATTGGATGTCTATCTATTATATGAAGTTATAAGATATAATGTCGATAAAGAAGGTCACATCATCAAAGAAAAGAAAATTCTATTTTGTCTTTTTTTTTATAACATATAAATAAAAATCTACAATTCTTTTATCTTTGATTGATTATTATATATTAGAAAATGAATAAATCATTTTCAAAACTATCATTAGATACACATGTTGATTAAAATAATGTATACAAATTTAAGAAACTCATGGTACATACACAATAAAGAATACCATAAGTACATTTCTACTTAATTAATTCCAAATTCAGTCTTTCTCCTAAATTTGATTTTCCAATTAAATTATCACTTAATTTGTATAAATATATATGCATTACTAATGTAATTTTACTAAGTAGCACAAATAGTTTTTATCATAATATCAACGTTTTTTAAAAACAAATAAATAGTCCTCTATATATTTATAAAAATAAAATTATTTGTTTTTTTTCAATATATCACTTGCATTTAGTTTGACTTTATTACCCATCATTATCCTCTTAATTTAATAAATAATAAATTTATCAATTGACATTTCTATTTTTTTTTTGTTTTCCTTAAATAAGAATGTCAAAGATAATGATATTGAAACATAAGAAAATCAAGAATAAGAACAGATAATTCTACATAAACATCTATTTAATATTTCTAGATGTTTCATTAATAATTATATTTTTCATACATAAACAATACTTTATCTGTTCTTTAGAAAATACATTTTAAAAACAAACAAAAAGAAAAAAGTAAAGAACTTATTATTCATTTCTATTATGATGATTATTATTTGATTTTTTTCTTTTAAGTTCATTAAGAATTGTACTTGATAACATATGAAAACATTCATTAAATGTATATGCATTTTGTCCTTCACTAAAATCAATTTCATTTAATGCACCAAGTACAAGAACATATGAACAAGCAATACGTAATATTGAAAGACGACTTAATTTTGGTTGATCACCATACATTGGTATAACTTGACGTAATGCTTCAAATGCTGCTGTTAAATTATGTACACGTTCACGTTCACGTGCATTAGCTTCTAAACGTTTATCATAACTTAAACGTGGTCGTTTTGATGTTACATTTTGATATGTAATATAATTATCTTCATCACTAATAGTACCATCTTCTTCATTATTTTCTTGTTCATTAATATTATCAATTTGTGGTAAATTTGATATTTCATCATCAGTAGATGTTGATGTATTAATAGGTTCATCGATTTGTACAGTAGTATATGATTTTTTTGTTAATTGATTCATAAATGAAGATTCTACAGATGTTTTGATTGTTTTTGATGGATGAGCTGATTTTCGAGAACGTTTTATTGGATTAGAATGTGGCATTGGTGTTATAACTGTAGCTGTATTGATAACAATATGATTGCTATCAATTTCAATCGGTTCAAGTTTCATCATTTTTTTACTGTAAAAGAAAATTATAAAGAAGATTAAAGTATTAAAAGATATTCGATTTTATTTTCAGTGTAATTAATATTTAATACTTACTCATTCATATTTTCTTTTTTCGTTTTATTAATTGAATATATAGCATTGATATTATATATTTTTAATTTGTTAATATTTCTTATTTTGAAACGGAAGATCAATGAAATATAATAGAAGAACGAAGTTTGATCGGCTGTATATTTTAACAGCTTGTATTATAACGCATACGCATTTCTTTTCCCTTCTTCTACCACATCCGTATGGCCGGCTGCTGTTGCTGCCATTATTTCTTCTATTCTCTCTCGTTCTCGCTCTTTTGCCACCTAACACACACACACACACATATATATACAACAGCCGTCATCATTGACTAGTCTATGCGCATGATGATTGCTTGCAACACATGTTCACTGTAGAAGAGAGAAAGACAGATAGACGGCATAAGAATACTGCTGCTATAGGGAATGTATTGCACACATGTGATAGAGAAAACATTTCCATTCGATACTTTCTTCCGTTTCTTCTTCTTTTTTAGAACGACTTACATTTGTTCTTCTTCTTCTTCTTCTTCTTCTTTTTTTCCTCTTATTCGTTTAGTGTCACGTCATTACTAGGCATCAACGTTGATAATCTAATAAAGAAAAAAAAAAAGAATGTTGGCAGCTCACAGGTGCGAAGGTTAACAGTAGCCAGATGGCTCCTATTCTCATGAATAGGAAAAAAAATGAATGTAAAATTCTAATTATAATAAAACATTTCTATGAAGTATGATAAATATAAGTTTGAGGAAATTCAACATGTTCTATTCGATTACTTATCAAGGTATAAATACTCTCATATGAATACTATAGTATATTGTTGATACACAATATAGCCATTTCTATTTGTTTATATTTTGAAGAAATTCTTATAATGGAATTCAATCAAATCATTATTATTATTATTGATAATAAAAGTATAAACAAAAAATAAAATCTTTAGAAATTTTATTTTGCATGTTTAAACAATGGATGAATAACAAGAGTTACATTGTTAGAAAATTTTATATTGTATTTTTATTATCAAAAAATGAATTTATACACAATTGTGATAAGAAAATTGATTTGATCAATCAATTTTATATGCTTTTTTTTCTTTCAATATAAAGTGAGAAAATTTTATTGAAAAATAAGAAAAAAAAACAGTCTGAGTTAAACAGAACATAAAGAAAGCAGAACAATGATGTTTTAATGGAATTATTTCCTTCGTTTCTATTATATAAATCAATCAGAAAAAGAAAAACGGTTGAACATTAATAGTATAACAGACATTTTCGCTAGTGACACAAATTAATAAAACTAAATATGAGCGGAATTGATCATCCAAATTTAGAGCATTACGCTTATGAACGAGCACCTGAATTTAATCATTATATATGTATAAAAATTATTTCTTTAGTTAAATTTTTATATATAATGTTATTTTGTTTTTCAGTAAAACAAAATTGGACATCTGGAATTTTACGAGAAGAAGCAGCAATTCTTGATGAATTAGGTAAGTAAAATATTCTTTAAATAATATCTTGATATATATATATATATATATATTTGTGAAAAATCTTATTAATTTTAGTTACGGGTCGTCGACAATTACCTGATTATGTAAAGAATACAGAAACTCAACGTGAATATCAAAATCCAAATGTTAAAAGTATAGAACATTTAAAACATGTTGAAGAAAATCAACATGGTCGTTATGCTTATACACCGAATCAAAATCCACCGAATGGAATTTGTAAATTAAATATATTGATAAATTTTCAGTTTTTTTTTTTTTGTTAAATTTAATTTTTTATTTTAGTACCAACATTCAATGCTAAAGAATATTCGAAAGTCATTCCACGTTTTCATTTACCTAAAATGCCATATTAAATTCATGTTATGTTTTTTTTAATAATAAAAGACAAAAATTAAGATAATCGAATTAATAAAATATAGTCAATGAGAATTATTTTCTAACTAGAGTAAATACTTGAATGAATTCAAACGAGATGTCAGTACAGAATTCTCTCATATCATCTATCGAACGAAGTTTGCTCTACGAAAAATTTCTTAAAGTAATGTTGACAGCCATATTAAAAAAAACATTCTAGATTATAGGATTTATATGTACTGAGATAATTGTAAAATACTTGATCTTGTAATACATTTTGACTCATTCAATATTTAGATATTCTATTCTTGTTTGAAACAATTGACAATGATAATCTATCACATAATTTGGTTCTATGTAGAATATTTTCATATCTTTTACAGTATTTATCAAACGTAGAACATTTAATATTTCATAAAATCAGATAGATTTTTAGATATTATCATACGGTATTACTTTTCGATGATGTCAAATCTATCGAAGATATTATCTCCACTAGCTCTGTTAAATACAAATATTTTAAAAGATTGAGATAAAATGAATCATTCAATTATAGTAATAATAAATTTTATCTGATGACATCTACAAATTTGAATATGATATGTTTATTGTTTTATTTTTTTATCTTTCTATTTATTGATTCTTTTAGAATTCACATTCGATATAAAAGCGAATTCTAAAATTATTTTTAAATTCATATTATCGTTTGGTTTGTTTCTTTATAATAATGAAAGAAAAAATGAAGATAATGTCTAAGAAATGAATTATTTAGTGCCTAAAGAAGTATTTTTGGGAGTATTTAACTTGTCCGAACAAACATTAGATCGTTGTAATGTAACAGTTTGAAGACCACCACCAACGGCACTTAGTGGTCGTTGAATAACTTGACCACTAGGTAATTTCTGTACAATTCTTTGTTGTACTCGTCCTGTTGGTGGACAATATGGTGTCGGTGATACCATGACAGCTTGTTGACAATTAAGTGATGCTTGAGTTTGAATTTGATTAGGCTGTTGAATTACTGAATGTTGAACAACATAACCCTAAAAATAATATGAAACAAGAAATTTTTATCGAGATTTATATAATTAATAAACATACTACAGGTACTTGTTCAGTAAAAACTTGTGCTGGAGGAAAAATATCTTGAATATATTCGGTAATTTGAAGAGGTACTTGTGCAGCAGCTGGAGATGATTGTATTGGAATTGGAATAACAATAGGTGGTAAAGGAGCCGGAGAACAACTGTATGATCGACATCGTCGTCGTCGTGGACGACGACGACGACATTTTATACGCACAGGTTCTTCAATAATTTGTTCTACTTGACGATAAGATGGACTTCCACAATATTCCTAGATAAGAAAGATATGATATTTTGAAAATCTTCATATATATATATCAGTTATAATATTTATATTTTATTGTGAAATCTATTCATTACATACTCGCTGTACATGACATTGAGATGCCTGTACATGACATGGATGAGGTGCCTGGACAGGCACAGGAACAGGAACAGGTACCGGATGTCCTACCATAACTGGGTGAGGTACTGGAAAAGGTTGTGCTACTGGCACAGCAACTGGTACAGGCACAGCACATGGACGGTCAATTGGGACAGCTATTGGCTGTGGATAAGGTACAGCACATGGACGATCTACTGGTACTGCTACTGGTTGAGGAAAAGGTACACAAACTGGTGTTGGTACAACTACTGGTTGAATTGTATGTTGCATAGGCATATCGACGGGCTTGACAATATTTTGAATGTACGGTTGTGGTACCGGAACAGGACAAGGATAAGGTTGTGCAAATGGTACGTCATATGGACACATTATCGAGGGCGAACATAATGGTAATGAATTGGGAAAAAATCCACCACCAAACATATTGATATTTATAACTAACAATGTCAGTAATGAAAGCAAGACTAGTTTATGTAATGAAGAAAATATGGCCTTCGTACATCAACCTTCATTTGAAAGTATGTGCATGAAAACAAAAAACATCAATATATATTATGTAATATCTGTTGTATTCGCCTACGTACAATCTAATATTTGGTTAACAAAAGCATTAATAAATCAAGAAGAATATCCTTCTTGTATATTGATTACTGTTATTTGAACGTAATATGACAATATAAGAAAAAATAATTGTACACACAGAACAAGGAAAAAAACCGAAAAATTGATTTGCATCATTGACTTGCTATTTGTACATATTTAAAAATGTAGATCAAAAGATATATACATACATATTTAATATTTATTTAATAGTATTGAAACGTATTCGGATAAACACATGATTTCATCCTTAAAATCTTTTTTTTTATCTTCATGATTCATATAACGATCATTTTTCTCATAAATAAAAAAAAAATTTTTTTTTTTGTCATTGATTAATTTACATGACAATCAGTTTTCATTATCTAACAATTATTCACCGTCATCTTAGAAAAAGACCTTCAAGGAAAGGTTACAATCAGTTAAAATTTATCGAAGGTCCTTTTATCACTTCTTCAAGTTCATTCATATATATATATATGTATTCATACTACTCATTACATTCATGCGTGACGATGACGATTATCAATAACAGGCAGACATATATAAATACCTCTATTTACATTCTACACAAAAAAAAACTACGTTTATTTAAGCAATACACCTGAGACAACAAAAAAAAAAAAGAAAAATAAAATAAAATAGAGTATTGTTTTTGTTTTTGTTTATCACCGGAAAGTTTTTCTTCAATATTTATTTTTAACATTTATATGCTTTATCTTGTTGAACATTATAAACATAATAAATTAAATGTTTATTATCCCAAGCAAATATTTTTCTTTCATATGGATTATAAGTTAATTGTACTAAATATTGAAATGGTACAACAAAATGTATTTTTGTCGTTGTAAATGCTAAATTTGAATAAATATCATAAACAATATTAATAAAAGATTGTTGTTTATTATAATATTGTACACCATAGAATACCCCATAAGCAATAAAAGCTTGACTTAAAGTTGATGGATTATATGGTAATATCCAAGTTTTTTGTATATCTAATGTATCTGGATTTAATTTAGCTGCAAGAAAATTTTTTGTATATCCTTCACGATATAATAACCATAAACCATTTTCATCTATAGAAAAATCATACCAACTTGATTGTGGTGTATTATAAAGTGGTTCACGATTTGAAATTATTTCGATACTTTGTCCTTCACTCTCTGAGATAAGATCAATACGTATTATTGTATTTTTATTTTGAACATTATATATAAAACTTCCTTGATAAACAATATGATTAACACCTGAATATGGATATGGTAATGTTATAATACGATTTATTTTATCATTAATTAAATCATTTTCATTATTATATTCATATAATAATGTACCAGTAACATGACGTGTAACATAAACTTTATCAGCACCACTAGCTGTTCTAGGCATTGGATCTTTAAACCAACTACCAAATGTATAATTATCTTGTTTAAGAAGAACAGGTGTACCAATAAAGGAAAATACACAACCTTGAAAATTAGAATAAATAGTTATTTTTTTTTTGTTAATGAATATTATTGATTTACTTACGTTGAGCACGACGGAGAATAGCTATTTATATTTAGATAATAAATGAAACTAAAAATTAAGAATATTTAAATTGAAATTACTTACGATCACGTTTTGATAAATCTAAAAAAAAAAGAAAATAGTTTATATGATGAAAGATGTTTGAAAAGTTATATAAACCTTGTTTTTGACTTGAATTGGATAAAATTGATAGTGATGATGAAGGTGAAGGACATCTGCAAATTCCCTATGTATATGATAATATAATATTTAACAAAAATATTTAAAAATAATTAAACATACAGGAGGACCTTGAAGACCTCTTTCACCACGTGGTCCTAGAAATCCAGGAGGTCCACTAGGACCTGGAGAACCTTAAAAAACAAATTTTCAATATGAATTTTTATTATTCAAATAAATTTTATACCTTCTGGTCCCTGAATCGATTCACCTGGATCTCCTTTAGGTCCTTGAGGACCCATGAGTCCTGGAAAACCCGTAATACCACGTGGTCCTTTATCATGAATAGACAATAAAATATTTGTATATTTTATGAAAAATAATCATACCTTGTGATCCCGGTGGTCCCATTTTACCAGGCAGACCAGGTAATCCCGGTTCACCACGTTCACCTTTATCACCTTTTGGACCTCGTAGTTCTAAAACATATATAATATGTATATAAAAAATCAGATTTTCTTTTAATTAATTTACCTTCATTTTCAGTAATTAATTTTTTACAATGATCAACTGATTTAATACAAAATGATGTCAATGCCACTGGCTATTTTAAATTATGGAAAATTTTTTTTTTTTGTTTGTTATTATCTTCTTACCGGTACATCAAAATGAATTGAACCGAGAAGTAAATCTGATTCGTCTTGTTTACTTAATAATTTTGATTTAACACGTGCATGCCTTGATTGACGTTGTAATGGATCATTTTCATTTATAGATGTTGAAATTGTTATTTGTGTTGTTTCTAATTCATTTAATCGTTGTTTAATATGATTCATTTCATTCATATGAACACGAATTATACGAGAAAATGCTATTAAACAACACGCCCATAATATTAATAAACCAATTATAAATACATATAAAACAATAATATGACGATATATTGATGTATCACAATGAATTTTACGTAATAATTTAAACGTTTTCATTTATAAAAGTTAATCTTTAAAAAAAAAAAGGAAAAGAAATAATATTTATGAAGTATTCATATTTTCTAGTCAAATGAAAATATATAAAAAAAAACCAGAAGAGTATACAAAATGTTAACCTTCTCTTGCTTAATATAGTATATAACACATTCTATTTTTTCGTTTTTTTCTTCTTTGCAAACCCGCCAACGGGTATCTTCAACAAGCACCTTTTCCATTTATTTGTTAATAATAAAAACAAAAAATGAATAGATGATATATTAATGTAAAAGAAAATAATTATCATATAAAATATATCATTAAGATTAAGGATAAAAATGATAAAAGACAATAGAAAAAAAAAGATTTATCTATCGAAATGATTCTTCTATGACATTCATATCTTATACCTGACAGAATACAAAATTGCTTTTAAAAAAATTTTAATATATATATATATATACAAATTGAATCATCAATCACATCACAATTATTTATATACAATTTTTTTTTCTTTTCATTTTATGCTTTGTCTAATTGTCATGAATGATGAATTAGCATGATCTTCTATTGTATTATTAATGTTTTATTATTTAAATCCTATAGCATTAATCAATGACGAACAATATCTAAAAACCTTTCGTTTCGGTTTTTTTCACTCTTTCTTCGTTATGGATATTATTCGTTAATACAAAATGTATGTATATCGATTCTTTCATCGTTGACAATTAGTATAGATAAAGAGACGTTTGACAGTAAAGTATGTCATATCATTGCCATCAATATCAACAAGTACAAAAATCGATCATATTCAGTTACTAATATCTTGTAGAAATAATGAATAAAATAATCTTTATTTTGTATTTGATATCTCAAACAAAACCCTACTCTCTTTCTAATTTCTTCCAGTTGTTAATGAGAGATATAGTAAAAGAGTCAAAATTCCATTGAAGGTAATAAATTAATTTTAAAAATTTTTAGATAAAAGGATAAGAATTTGTTATTAGTTTTTATCCTTTTGAGTTCTATATCCTAGCCTATGATCATTTGTACAGATAGAACATACGCTTGATATAGAGAAGAATTATCTTTCAAAATAGAACCGTAAAATAAATATAAAACGTTATTTTACTGAAGATATCTATTTGAACATTCTTCTTAGTACAGAATGAAAAAATAATTTTTTTGAATATTAAAAAAAGATAAAATTTTTTAAGTTATTCTTCGAGTTGACCGTATAAAAATTAATTTTTTTTTTCGTCGAAGCCATTTGCAAATGTCCTTCTTTGATAGCCAAGGTCTTTTTCAATAAACCATAATCCTTTACTTTATATAATTGGTCATGAGCCGAAATACACTCTACATTAATCAAATTACCAAAAAATCCACTTTTCATTTTTTTTTTCAATCTAATATTCACGCTATTATCCAATGATTGATAACTAGATAAAATTTTGGTAGTTCATATACTATAAGATTTTAATCAATAGTATATGTGAGTATATATTACATGATGATTTTTGCATTGTTAAAAATACTATTGATATCTAGCCTATATTTATTTTCAAGAAAAAAAATTTTTTTACAATACTTTATAAAGAAAAAAAAAAATTTTTTCTTTTAAATTTCTTTAAAGACCTGATTCAAAACCACTATCATTACTTATATTTGTCAATGATGAATAACGTTGATTAATAATTTTTGGTGGTGATGGTAAAGGTTCAGCAAGACCAACAACTCGTTTAAGCATTGCATTTAAAGACCATCGTTGTTCATCTAACATATATAATGGATCTGATGTAACAGTAGTAGTTTTTGATGAATCTGTTGGTTGATAACGTGGTGAATATTCATATTCATTATCCATAATTGATGATATTGACATACGATTTGTTATATGATTAGGAAAATTATATGAAGGATTTGATAAATCAGATGTTATTTGTTGACTATTAGCTGAATTTAAATGACTTCTACGTTGTTGAAAATATTCATCATTTTTATTTTCTTTCCATTGATTAAATGCACTTTTTGCACGTCTTTGACGTAATTTTTCTGTATGTAAATTCATACGAGATTGTTCACGTTGAAATGCTTTTATATAAAATGTTTTTAAACAATTTAATTGATAATTTTGTTTAGCCCATTGACAATGTGTTAAATTTTCTTGTTTATATGATTGTAATAAATCATACCAACGTTTACGATAATATTCTGATGTATATATACTACGTGATAATAATTCATCTTGTTCTTTTTTATCAAGCATTTCACGAAAAATTTTTTCTTTTGTTTGACATATATCTTTATTTAAAAGATCAATAGATAACCAATTAGATGATGAATAACGTTGAATTTCAAAACCATGTTCACTATTTACATAACGAATTGTACCATTATTTATAGGTTTTTTATTATTATTATCAATTATATTTGATGATTGAATTGATTGAGATCGAGATGGAATAGATGTTTTTATATTTCGATTAGTACTTATTGAAGGTCTTGGAAGTTGAAATGGTAAAGAATTTTGACGTTTTAATGTAGATTTTGATTGAGATTGAGTCGTATTGATTGATAATGGCTAAATTAAATATAATTATATGAATAAATAAATATTTTTTTTTTGTTGTTGATATGAAAATGTAAATGGATAATTTCTTTAGCTTATTTCAAAGACAAATAAAATGTATTAAGTCTTATTAGATCGAGAGATTTATAACTTTGATTATTTCTAAAATTTCGATAATTTTTCACTGATTAGACGTGTGGAAATAATATTAATCTATATACCGTTGTAATAGTTTGTTCATTAGGTAATGATTTCATTGGTGTCATCATAGATTTTGCTTTTGATCTATTGATTCGTGCTGATTTACAAACATATTCAGTTGAATTATAATTTTGTATATGAGCTGCACGTGATATTGTTAATTTATCATAAACTGGATTAGCTAAATATATATATATATATGTATATTATTTATGAAAATATGAATAAATTAATTTACCTATTATTCGCATCATCTTTGTTGGATCATCCAAAACAGGATGAGGAATAGATTTATCATTACTACGAAAATAATTTATTATTAATTAAATAATAAAAAAAAACTAAATAAAATTAAACCTGTTTGTTAATTCAATATTCATAAGGTTATATATTTAATATATATGAATAGAAAAAAAGGAATAATTATTATTTAATATGTTGACAATGGCACATAGATTAAACATAAAAAAAAAAACTACAAAGTTTTTATACTTTTCGTGTCAAATGAAAAAGGGTGGTGATTATTGTTTGTATAAAGAACTCAAATGATGCTTTTTTTTTTTATTTCTATTTCATACGTAATTAACATAGTAACATATGAATGTGATTATTAAATTGAATGACAAGAAACCTTAACAAGGACAATATATAGAAACAGAAGAAATCAAATAAAGATTTCTTCTTTTCTTTTTGAATAAATTAACCAATGATAGATTTATCCTACTGATATTTCGAATAGAATGATATCAGATTTAAGTATTGTCTAGTCTTTGATATTATTAATTTGTTTTTTTATAAAATAAAGTCTGGAAGTATTTAAATTACTTTATTAAATTATTTGACCTTGACATTTTTAAAATGAAAATAGAAGGAAGAAGGATCAAAAGAACATAGATATAGTATTAGAATGTCATTCAAAATTTGTTACCATTCAAATAAATTTCTTTTTTCTGTTAAATGTTACCAAGGAAATGATTGACCTATGATTTAATGAATAGTAACTATATAAATAATAAATTTTTTTGAAAGGCAATAAATTACTTAACATTATAACGAATTCAAATTGATGGCTTCTAATGTCTATGAAATCGTATATAAAGAACAGACATAACCATATTTATTCGTTAAAAATTAGAGTAATGTTTAAATAGAATTTGTTGATTGTTAAACATCGATAAAAACTCAATTAAAAACTTAAATTTTGAAGGATTATTTGTCGTTATGACGTTAATCATATATGACAAATATAAATGTCCAAATTCATTTCTAAGTGCTTCAGAAGAAAGAATTTTAGAATAAAAGTAGCAAAAATTTAGTTTAATTATATAAAAATCTTTTTCAATTCTACATATATTAGCTGATATAAGTATGAAATATTCCAATAATTCGTTTGTTTGCTATCACAAATCACATAGTAAGATTGGATAAGTGATTCTCTAATTATTTCTTCAAGAATTAAATGTCAACTACAAGAACTCATCCAGAAAAAACATTCTTTTCAAAAATCAAAGTCAAATACAAGGTCACATGTTCCATATTATATTTTTTATATGAGAATAAAAACATATGGGAGAACATCTGACCTATGTTACATTACTCTCGAAATAATAATAGAATTCATCATAATCTTTATTATAATTTGTATTACAACAATGAATGATTTCCTCATATAAATCAAAGAGAAAAAAAAACACACACATACAACAAAAAAGAAATTAAATATAGATGAAATACAATATATATATATATATATATAAATTAAAAAAAAACAAATCATTCATACAACTACTTCATATACAAGTTTTTTTTCATTATGAGATTTGATTGATGTTGAAAAACCATTTTCTTTTTCGGAATATATTCGTCCATGAATTGAATTATTTGTATGATTTCCTTTTCCTATTGTATATGTTGATATTTTTCCATTAACAAGATATTCACCATCTGAACGATCATAAAAATCTGATGTTGATGTTGATGATGATATATTTCGTGAAACAATTGAATCAGAATTATTTGAATTTGTTGATAACATACCAGAATCAAGTGAAATTAAATTTTTTTCACCATGAATTGAATAAATTCCAGTTGTTTCATCATTAAAATATAATGTTTGAGTGTTATTTCCTGGATAATAAAGACAAGAATTTGTATCACTCACATGTACTGGTAATATTGAATGACAATGTTGATCAGAATTTATTTTTAATGTATCTGTTGAACCATTTTTAGATTTTTTTTTAGATTTTTTTTTATGTATACATATAAATAAAACAATTATTCCAATAACAGTACATAAACCTAATATACTTCCTAGAACAAAATAATTTTAAAAATAAAAAAGATTTGAAATACATTTTTAAGAAGAAACAGAGAATTCAAGACTTTGGAAGATTTTCGGGCTTCATCAATTTTCAATGTTGAAGTCTTTGCTGTTTCTCCGTTGATTCTCTCTTATAGCATTTTTTCAAAGGTTCTCCGTTAACTATTCTTCAAATTTTTTTCTGTTATAACCGCTTTCGAAAATCTCTCCCGATTAAGGCTACTTTTCAAAAACGTTTCTAACTCGCGTGAAAGCACATGAGGAAGACTTTACACATCTCATAGTAGTTCTGTACATCTGTATTATTTTCTTTACCTATTAAAATAAAAATTAAATCTAATGTTTCACTTGATAATTGATTATCGTTAGGCATTAAAAATGATTTTGAACAAATATCTGTTTGATTAATTAAACATAATTTTAAACGTATATTTATTTGTTGAATATTTAATTCAAATTCATTATTAAATAATTGAATAGTATTAAGAGGAATACATGATGATGTTTTATCATTATTGTAATATTCAATACATAATTGATCAATTGTTATTAATGTTGATTCAATCGTATTTAGTCGAAAACGTACTCGTTGTTTATTCATAATAAAATAAGCTTCTTGAATAATTGGAAATTCTTCCAATCTATATGGATATTCTTTTGTTATAATAGTTAAATTATTTGAATAATTACTAAAGCCAATATGATTTTGTGAACGAATTTTAATTATATATTGAGTTTGTTCGTTTATATCATTAAATTTTATAGAAGTTAAATTTGTATATCTTTCTTCAATATGATTACTAATAAGTATAATATGAAATATTTGTTCTGAACCACCATTATAACCAGATTGCCAATTTAATATAAATGAATTATAAGTTATATTAATTGCTTGTAATTTATCTGGTGGATCAGGTAAACTTGGCCGTTGAAAATCAATTGAATATTCGTATTGACCTAAGTTATTCTTTGCAACACATCGATATAAGCCAAATGTTGAAGAATATGATGGTGGTACTTGAATATAATAAAGAATACAACGAATAAAGATAAGAATAATAATGAATGATTTGAAAATTTCTTTTTTTTCGAGAGTGATGAAGAGATCCAGCAAAAAATGTAAAATAATGGGTGAGAATCAGAATTTTGTATTTCTTTTCAATCTATGCTCACAATGTTTATCAGATTTATAGATTAGATTCTATGAGTGAATGTTTGATGTCACCATAGTTTTATTGAATGTGATTTTTTTGCTATTTTTTATCGATTAAATTTTTTGGATCAATCCCTAGACAATAAGACGATCGTCTACATAGTGAGCTAAAAATCGAGATATCTCCTATTAACACCCATTACAAAAAACTAATGATCAATCCCATACCTTTAATAGCCAATTGAATAGTCATTTTTAATAATACTTTTGAGAAGAAAAAAGAAGTACAGTATTCAAAATCTCTCTAGATATTATTTGTAGTAAGACCTATGAGTTATTAATTATAAAAAAAGTAATGCATTTCATAGTTTCGTTTCAGAGATAAGTATCTCAAAACGGTGATAATAGTGAAAAAACAATCATAACATTTCTGGTTCTTTTTTACAATCTATTCCAGCTCCGGAGACATGCACTGCTGCGCCGTTTTAAATGATATATTTTACCGTAAATATTTTCTTGTATATACTATTTCTCAATATATTGATATTCATCTATAATTAAGTCAATAGTTGACGTTATTTATAGATACGAGTATTATTTATCATTATTAGACGTGAGTGGTCTGGTACTCACCTATACTCTACCTAGATACGAATCAGGATGGAGTCCGAAGCTTTTTTTTAAGTAGGATAGAATCTGTTTGACAACTAAAACAACGATGATCTCGTTGGGTATTTATACTAAAATTTCGTATAGACACCACTAGAATAGTCCTAAATTCGATCTAACTTCGTTTTTGACGGAATCTCTCAATCGATGAAAAAATCGAAGAAATGTTTCGATCATAAACCTTGTTTTTTTCTTATTCGGTAAACTTACAATGCAATTTCGATGATACAACAGTATTATTAAAAGTTTTTTCTTCAGTAAATGAACTTAATCTTTGACCATATGGTCCAAACCATATTATATCAGCTTTTGGATAAGCATCAACAAGACATTCAGTTATAATATCAGAATTTTCAAAAATTGCTAATTTTTTATAAGAATTTAATATGAATGGTGCATCTAAAGAAAATTAAATTCAAATTAAAAAAAATTGCCATTTATATTTCTTCTCTACTAGACTTTTTTTCCTATCAATGATATTTTACATTAATAAGAAAATATCTAACAGAGAAGAGATGTAAATGTCAGTTCTTTTTCATAAAATATTCTCTTACATTGTACACGAACATCAGTTGATACACGTGATATTCCATCATATGAATTATTCAAAGTTGTATTTAATAAATTTTTAACTTCACATGTATATTTTCCTGCATGTAAACGATTAATATTTTCAATAATATATTCCGTTAAATTTTCATTTATACATGATTGTATTATTAATTCTTTTTCATTAAATAACCAACGAATTTCATGACATAAAGGATTTGAATTAATTAAACATTTTAAAATTAATTTTTCATCTTGATTTAATGTTAAATTTTTACTCAATGATAATTTTGGTTTATCTAATTATTTAAAAAATAATTTTATTAAAGATAATTTTTTTTTTCTTAAAATCTTACATAGAATATTAATATTAATATTAGATTCTGTTTGTCCAATAATATTTTGTGCTCGACATGATAATTTTTTTATATCAGTAAAATTTATTCGTAATTGTTCTTGATTTTCTCCTATAAAAAAAAGAATATATACATATATCAATTAATCATCTTATATTCATCACATGATCAATCAAAATAATAGCTTTATCTAACTAAATTTGTCTAATCAATAGATAAGTTTTTCTCTTATATGTTCCGCTATTAGATAAATTGTGTTAATTAAATTTCAGCTCATCGCTGATTATTATATATATAACTTATTACCTAAAATTAATTGATCATTTTTAAACCATTCAATATTTGATATTATTGATGGATTAGATAATGTTTTACAATAAATTATTTCAGATGTATTTTCAATTATTGTTAATGTTTGTATTAATTCTTTTTCCTTAGCAAATAATTTTATTATTGGTTTAACTATAATTAAAAGAAAAATTTAGTGAAATTATTAGGATATATATGTTTCTTTTTCTTGACTAACATAAAACATTTAGTTTTATTTCAATATTTGTTTGATGAATACTCGCTTCATTTGATACTTGACAACGTAGTATATGATTATGATCAGCAGGTGTTAGTAAAAGTGTTAAAATCGATGAACTTGAAAAGAGTATGGAATCTGTTTGATTGCCGATTGAACTAACAAATAAAAGAATTTTATTTGAAAAAAGAAAAAGAAAAAAGAAAGAATAATACAAACCGTTGTATAAGTTTATTATTTTTATACCATTCAAATATTGGATTTGGATAAACACGTTTACTTGTACAATTAAAATTAACTAATGTACCATCATCAACAGGCATTTTTGGTAATAATATTAAATCAAGATAAGATGGTGGAACTAAATATAAAAAAAAATAATTATTATACATATCATTATTATAATTGATTATATAATTGTTTCTGTCGTCTTGTAACCTTTTCTATTAATAGGAAATATCTAATATTTTTTTTTTGTCGTAGGAGAAAATATACTAATTAATCATCTGATTGTTTTTTTTTTCTATAGGATACATACCAATAACATTAAGTTGAAAAAATTTTTCTTCTTTTGTTTGAAAATTTTGACATTTATATAATCCAGATAATTCTAATTGAATATTAATTATAATTAATTGATATGTATAAATATTAATTTGATGAAAAAAAAATCTTTTTTTATCATTTGATATTGAATTAACACCAATAACTTGTATATCATCTTTATACCAAATTATAATATTATCAGAATATTTATTTGATATTATTTTAGATTTTGTTTCATTAAAATGACATGTTATTGTAATATTTAAATTTTCTTGAATTTTAATTATTTCTATTGATGAATATATTAATCTTATATTAAGAAAAATAAATAATATATATAATAAAAACATCTGAAAATAAAAATGTACAAATATCTTTCGTATATAAACTAAAATATAGAAATACAATACAATATTAGATTCTATTTCCGAGTATTGTCACCTCATATATCCAATCTAATTAGCTCTATATTTTCTTACGTTTAGTATAGTACATAATTAGTAAATGTTATTACATAGAAATTTTTTCCTCTTATATATGTCTACATGTTAAACAACTACTAATAATGACCATTGAAAAGAGAACGAGAGAAAGAAGAAAAGAGATATACCTTTTGTGTCATTCTCAATAGAGAAAAAGATTGTCCATTTGTTCCACTAGCAAGAAGAAAAAAAGGAATAAATCGTATATTCTCTACGTGATTATAATCAGTATCGTAGTCTCTCATCATATTCTATTTCAATAATGATCTATATATTCTCTATAATAAAATGATTATTTTACTAGAACACAAACGTGATTTTTTTTTATATTTATAGATTATTTAATTATCACTATTTTAAAACAAATTCTATATCGATTATCTTCTTATTAGAAAATAAAAACTAATGATACTATTACATATATATGAATTCTTTAGTTAATAATAAAAGAAATATTAATATTTAAATTTTACATAACATCAGTATGATAGACAATAGTATATGAAAGATATCTTCAGGCATTCTGACGTAAGAAGGTCAATATTTCTAATTGATTTCTTTCTTTTATTGTTATATTTATCTCAAGTATAATAAACGGAAGTTATGTTTCATCTATATATATCTTTCGTAAATAAATTAATTTAGTTAATTGAATAATACTTTAAAAAATTTCAATAGGTCTTTTTTTTCGTCAATATTATCAAGTAAAAATTAGTTTGAAATATAAAAGAAAAAAAAAATTCATGATTCATTGAGGTCCTTTTAAAATAATAATTATAATAAAACCTTAGTTATCTTTTAAAATGAATCTATTATGTATATATAAAAAAAAAAGAAACTAGACTTCCGTTGGTTTAAAACATAGAATAAAAGTTAATTATAACATACCTATATTATTGCAATGACGATATGTGTGTGAGAACACTTTCTTTTAGACACAATTATTCTCTCTCTCTCTCTTTTATTAAAATGAATGTCATCGGAATTGTTCTCTCCCATTTACCAGCAATGAGACGATGTGAACAAATTACGATATATATGTATGTCTAATGTATAGTTTAGTCTTTTTTTTCTTTCTTTTTTCTTTTCTTCTTTCAATTTCATTAGAAGCAATCAAATGTATAAGACACGATATATGCATATATATATTTTCAAGTGTTCAAACTTCAAATGATTGGAACTAACAACAACAACAACAACTTAAAATAGTGTTTTGTTATCAGATGATTTTTTTAAAATGTAAATGAATAATTAACATAGATGACAGTAGATAAACAAAAATGACATAAAAAACATCATTATTTGTCTACTTTAGAGATTATGTATATAGTATTATATTGTTCATTATTGAGACCATCCTAATTGTAAATAGATGGTCCGTGTGTGTATATATATATGAAAGAATGATGATTTTCTTTTTCATCTTTTGAGCTGTAAGTATCGGTTGAAAGCACTAAGCAATGCCTATAGCATAAATGTTCATATATATATATATATAGTTCGTTGTTTAACTATTATCCTGAGGTATTTTATTCTATGATATATACAGTAAAAGATTATCAACAGTTGAAAGCATTCTGTTGACTAAGTGTATATATATATACACTAGTTCAATCGGCTTTTCTTGTACTGGCAGGTGATGGAATTGATTTATATGTATATAATAGAACTAGAATGGATTAAAATTTATATCCTATATTGTTAATCAGGCGAATATTTACTTATTGAAATGGAAAATTTATATTTTACTTTTAGTTGTCTTTTTTTTTTTGTTTTGTTGTGTATGATCATTTGATCAATAATGTGTGTACATATATATATATATATATTTATGAAATGAAGTCGTCTTTTCTCATTCATAACAAATTAAACTCATATACGCGTGTATAAATATGCATTGAAAACCATTATTCTTTACTGATATAAATGTCGTTCGTGTTCTCACAAAAGAGTCAGTTGAATTTGTCATTTAACTATCCAATCTTCGACTATGTGTGTGTATTGAACGTGCATTGATTCAATATGACATACACACGCGATCAATTAAAATGAATATAATAATGTTGTACTATCTTTATATCTCTCATAAAAAATATTCGATCAAACTAAAAAACTATAAATATTATAACTGCTTTTTTATTTTTATCCAATTAAAATATTGAATAATAAATTGTCTTAATATAAAAAAAACAAGTAAATATAATATTAAGAAAAATTCTATAAACTAAAAAAGAGAATTTTTTTTGTATAATGTATGATGTAATACGTTAGACATATAGCGTGATCAATCTTTTATATAGTTCTTAAGTACACTTCATCATCATCATCATCTATGCTACTTTGTCAATGTAATCTTCTATGTGTATAAATAATTGTTACAATTGTCAGCTGTGAATCCTTTAAAATGTGAACAATAACAAATTGTATTGTGTTGTTCTTATGATAATTTCAATATGTTTTTTTGTATTCGAATTGTTCATAGTTGATGGTGGATTATCAAGTTTAGATATAATAGATATGTTACGTTTGTTCTATCGATTGAACTAAAGTATAAAATATTATTAATAATATCAGTTGAGTTGTTTATTCAGTTTTTTTAGTTAAATAATCGTTCTCATGAGTGTCATATATTAAATGGTAGTATTTCTTCGACTACATTTGTTTGTATTATTATAAATATTTTATACGCATTTTTTTTTTGTTATTGTGTGATTAAATATAAAATATAATATTTTTCAAAAGATTTTTTTTATATGTTTATCTTTGAATATTATCTAAATTAATATATATATATATAGATTTGGGTTTTAACATCAATTAGTTAATGGAAGTGTATGACAACATAATACAAGTATACTTGACTTGTTATACTTATATAAGTGACACTATTCAATATTGACATATAGATTTATAGATGAGTAACTCAATTTTCTTTAATTGGATTATTGTTTTTATGTATTCTATAGGAAACTAGATGCGCACATTGACATGCAACAAAATAAGTATATATATATATATTTGAGAAAAAACATCAATTATGATTATAAATAAATACTAATTTTTTTTTTGCGAAATAAGAGGTGTAGTTTTTTTGTACATGTTATAATCAATAATTACGATAATTATTGTAATTATTCGAAAATATTGTGTCAATTTTTTGATGTAGACAATAATGTGTTTATTTGAGTTTTCCTTTTCTTTTTCAAGTAAATGCACGTTCTAGATCTCTTTTAGTAATCATATATTTGCCTCTTTTTTGCTTTTTATTATTGACAATAGGAATTCTCTATCGACCTTACTGCATTTCATTTGATGCATACGCATATAGTAACGTGTAGAGAAGAACAAAGAACTTAGTATAGATATATAGTTTTTTTCTTTGTTATATTCGCAAATGATTTCGCATCACATGATGTCAATAGGCAGATGTTTATTGTTATTATTATTTCTAGATGATTATTAGATTGGATTGATATATTTGTATAAATAATATTTTATTATAAAGTTAATGTATCTTTCAAAGTGAATGTTTAGTTATTTTTGGTTCAAATTTGATTCGGATGAGATAAGAATACTTGATGATGCAAAGGTAAGATTAATTATGTGTTATTTAGGTATATATGGAATCATCAGAAAGAAATATCTTTTTATTTTAAAGAAAAAAACAAACTAAAGAAATTATAATAATAAAAAAAAGAGGAAATACTTCGTTTCCGACATAATTTCCTCATTTCGAATTATTAGAACATATAGTAGTGACATCTATGAAAAATTATTAAATTAAAAAGTAAAAAAGTTTCTACTAATCTTATTTATATTAGATAAAGAGGAATATGAAAAATCTTATAGAATATATCAAATATTTTATATAACATTTAATTCGTTAATAGATCATCTGATGATGAATCATTTTATTTTATTTTAATTGATCAAAAAACAAAAAAAACTTGATTATCATTCCTTTTAAAAGTCATGGATCTTGCCAATGATCTAACTTCATTAAATTCTGTAAGTATTATATGAATTAGATAGAAAAAAGAAAAGGACGAAGATCAATCAATTAATCGTTTCTTCTCTAAAAGCTTTGACTACCAAATTGATGCAAATAGCTTTCGATTGTATCTGACACTATGCATCATATTCTTCTTTTCTTTATCTATTGTAACAATGAACTAAGTAACAAGAGTAAATCTTAGTGTCATGCTTTTCTTTTTTCTTTTTCTCTCATTTTTTGTTAAAGAACATATAAGCATATTTTTCCTTATGTTTCATAGTAAAATAAATGCAAGAATGAATTACAATACACTCGAGTCTACAAATCAAATACATCCTACATTATTATATTCTAAGAAGACAAGAATAAGAAAAGAGCAGTAAAAATAATAAAACAAAATATAGAGAGTAGAGAAAAAAAGAATCGATTATTGTAGAAATCATCATGAGATCTAACTTGTTTTTTTTTCTCTATCTACAACAACAATGAATCGACATTTATACATAGAAGTTTTTCGACATATATCATATAAAATTGATCAATTAAAAACTTTTTTTTATTCATGATAATTATTATAAGGTAATAAACTATTGATAAATAAGTTATTTAAATAAAAGAAAAAGCCTCAAATTTTATATTAATTCATGAATTTTTAGGTGGAGAATGTTCGTTTCGTAGATCGTTTTAATGATCGTCAACAAATAATTGGTAAAATTATTTAATACATTTGTTTTTTTTTAATTATTCTTCTATTATATTTTAAGGTACAATTTATCTAACTTCTACACATCTAATTTTTGTTGATCCAGAAGGAAAACGAGAAACTTGGGTTTAAAAAAAGAATTAAATTAATCAATAATTCAAATGAAAAATATTTTTATTTTATTTAGATTCTTCATTCTCTAATTTCATCTGTTGATAAATTACCAATAACAAAACAAGGATGTCCATTACGTGTTCGTACAAAACATTTTTTTTCCGCTGAATTTATTATTCCAAAAGAACGTGATTGTACTGATTTACATACTACATTAAATCAATTAAAACCAGGTAAAAGAAAATTTTTTTAAAATAAAATAAATTTTTTTTTTGTTTATTTGTAGAATCTTATGAAAAACTTTATTGTTTTCTTTATCAAGCACCAAATTATCTTGAAAAAATTTGGGATCCATTTTTACTTGCTACTGAATATATGAGAATGGGTATACCAAATCCTGAATGGAAAATTGATGATAGTAATAGTAATTTTGAAATGTGTGATACATATCCATCATTAATTTATGTACCAACATCAACAACAAAAGCAATGTTAATTGGAAGTTCAAAATTTCGAAGTCGAGGTCGTTTACCTGTTCTTACTTATTTACATTCAAATGGAGTATATTTGATATAAATAACATAAAAAAATTCTTTTTTTTTTTCAATACAGGCATCAATAACACGTTGTTCACAACCATTATCTGGCTTTAGTGCACGTTGTCTTGAAGATGAACAACTTCTTCAATGTATACTTAAAACAAATTCACATTCAAATACAATGTATATTATTGATACAAGACCACGTGTATGTTTAAAATTAAATTTTGAGTATTTAGAAAGAAAAAAGATATTGAAAATTTAAACAGATTTAATCTATTATCTTCATTTCGATATTAGATTTTTATTCTTAGCAGAATCCATCAGATTTAATATGTCGTATTAAACTCGATTTTCTTGTCTACTACTTCCAACTATTAATATTATGATGATAATTGAATTAACGTAATAGACTATTTTTTAAAAGAAGGCAAGGAAGTCATGTATATCAAAATGACGTGAGACTATAGAAAAAAGAAAATATGAATATCTAATCTATCAATATTTTGAATAAATTTCATGAAGTAATTAAAGTTCGTAGGTTTCGAACTCGGGGTTTTTTAGGAATACGATTTAGTCATAATTATACTCAATTAAAATTGCCGCTTTCAGTGTTGAAAATTTTCAAAATTATTTATTTATTTATTGTTAATAGATCAATGCAGTAGCTAATCGTGCAGCAGGTAAAGGTTATGAAAATGAAGTTTATTATTCAAATATTCAATTTAAATTTTGTCCAATTGAAAATATTCATATAATGCGTGGTAGTTTACAAAAAGTACTTGAAGGTTAATATAAATAAATAATTTGAAAAATAAATTTATGAAATTATTTCATTTAGTATGTGAAATGAAAAATCCATCAATGAATCAATATTTAGGTGGTCTTGATAATTCATCATGGTTACAGCATATAAGAGCTGTTCTAGACGCTGCAATATTTATAGCTCGAGTAAAAATAAAAACTTAAAAAAACAAAAAAGTTTTATTTTATTTTTTAGGCAATTGAAATTGAAAAGAAAAATGTTCTTGTTCATTGTTCAGATGGTTGGGATCGTACTGCACAATGTTGTTCTTTATCTTCACTTCTTCTTTGTCCATATTATCGATCAATTCATGGATTTCGAGTAAAATATTTATATATATATATATATATATATATTTCTTTCTATAGATGTTAATTGAAAAAGAATGGCTTTCATTTGGACATAAATTTTCTGATCGATATGGACATACACGAATTAGTGATAATAAAGAACAATCACCTATATTTTTACAATTTATAGAAGTTGTTTGGCAATTAAGTCAAATATATCCAACAGCATTTGAATTTAATGAACGTTTTCTTATATCATTACATGATCATTCACATTCATGTCAATATGGAAATTTTATAGGAAATTGTGAAAAAGATCGACTTGATTTAGGGTTTTATTTTAAAATTTTTATTAAAAATTTTTTCTCAAAAGAAAAAAAGATTTTACTTTTAGTGTTAAAGAACGAACATATTCATATTGGAATTATATTTTACAAAATGTTAATGATTTTAAAAATCCTTTATTTCGTCCACAATCAACATATGCAAGTGAAGTTCTTTTACCAACAATTAATTCTCAAACATTAAAGTAATTATTATAAAATAATAATATAAAACAAAAATAATTATAAATTTTTAGATTTTGGTTAAATATGTATAATCGATTTGATAGTGCACTTTTACCAAAAGAAAATATACCAAATACATTAATGCATCTTGTTGATCATACAATATCACTTAAAGATCATGCACGTTTATTAGAAAAAGTAAATTTCTTTTTTTTTAATATTTTAACATAGAGTTTCATCCATTGAATTACTACGGTGTTATTGTCTGAAAAGAATATCAATAATCTAGACAGAATTAAAAAAAAAGTCCAATGAAATTAAGAGCGTGGATAGATGGAGTACAAGGTTCAAAAACGAAATAGATGCCAATCATGGTCTCTCTTTGTATAGAAGCAATAGAGAGAGAATTATACCTCTGTTATTGAGCTACAGTAAAACTTCACTAATATGATCACTTTTATAATCGATCGAAAGTATTCACTTTATGTAGATAATCATAATTGCGAAATTTTCAGTTTCTTATGCGAAAATAAAAAAAGAATTGTCTTATAGTTACATTTCGACGATGTACAAAATGATTCTTCTAAATAATCTATCAATTCAATCTTTTTTATTAAAGGTAGATGAACGTATGATAACAATAGTTGATATTACCATGAAAACGTACGGTTAGTGTGCCTCTTTCCTAGGTATCGCATGACTGTCTCACTCATACGATGCACAAAAAAACCTTAGTTTTTTGTCCTTCTCACTGCTTCGAATAAGAAGCCGCCTCTGATAGAGAGGCTTATATTCACAGTAAATATTGCATGAATGGATCAATATGAGAAGATATCTACATAGAAAGATTTTATTGTATATATAAATTTATAAATAAACTTGTTTCAAAATCTGATATTTATATTTACAAAACCCATCCAATTTCGACTGTATCAAAGTTCTATTTCATTAAACTAAATCTTCCTTTCATTTTCGAAGATATCTCCCTATAACAATACGATAATTTCAAAAAGAAACAGTAAAGAATTCTGTTCTATTCTTTTAGCGTATTCGAGAAGTTCGTTTAACTCTTGAAAATGATATTAAATCAACAACATCTAATGAAAATCTTAATAAACATGATGAATTACAAACAAATGATAATATAACATCATCTACTGAACATGATAGTGGTTTAAGTGAAAATGAATTATATCAATCAACAAATGAAAATATTCCATTAAAATTAAATAAAATTCTTCAACCATTATCATCATCATCAGATGTTGAAAGTGGTATTAGTAATGATTATTCACCAAATGGTAAAACATCTTTATCACCATTTACTTCTCAATATACAAATGATATATCAACAATTGAACGTATTGCATTTGAACTTAATTCAATTGCACTTGATTGGCGTTCATATCATGCACCATTTCATTGTACTTGTGCATTACCATTTGATTCTGCTCAACGAAAAGTATTTTAAAAATACAACATTTCAATTAAAATAAATAACTTTTTTTTTTTAGTATAATTGTTGGCGATGTGGTGAAAATTTTTGTTTACGTTGTATTGAACATGGTATACGTTTACCTGGTCTTTATAGTAATAGTTTAGCACCAGTATGTAAAACATGTATACTTTCAATAAAATCATCACCATTATTTATTGATTATTCAACACCTATTAAATCTAAATATGAAAATCAAACAGAAATAAAACCAATAATTAATCAAGTTAATAATGGAAATTAATTTTTTAATAATTAATGATTATTTTTATTCGGGTCAGATTATATATTTGATTCTAAATTATATGTCTTCTAATTTTTAAATTATGGTTTTTATTTTATTTTGTGTGTATGTGTGTTTATTTGACAGTAATTTTTTTTTTATTGAATGACATTAAGTGAAGAAATAGAATTTTTATTATCATCAAGATTTTATTTATTTTTTAAATTTGAATGACAAAACAAATTAATTGTTCTGATTTAAGTTTAAAATATTTGCAGACCAGACTGAAAATAATATCATAAGAAGTTCTTGTATAAAATAGAAAAATAAAGGATAATGTTAATTATTAATAATAATAGTAAAAAAAAAATCTTTTTTTCGATTTTTTTTTGTTCTTGTCAAAAATTTTCTAATATAATATAATGAGTTTATGATGAATGACTTGAAGTTTTTGATTGTGGACGTTTATGTGATACAATAGTTGGAGTAGGTTTTGATAAATCATGATTTTGTAAAATAGTTTCTTCTTGTCGTTGTATTGGTGTATTTGATAAACGTGTAACATTTGTTAATTGATCAGAATCTATTGATATACCTCCATTAGATGCATAAAGATTTTCTCGATTATAAGTTTTTAATGCACGCATTAATTGTTCACTTGGCATTGGTAAATCATCAATACGATCAACAATACGTACATTACCATCTGAATGATGATTATTATAATATGTGTATTCTTTTGGATCAACTCGAAATACACCTTCTTCAATAACACGTCGAACTGTATATACTTTTAATGGTTCATATTCAATTATAACATTACGTGTTGGTTTAATTGGTGGTGGTGGTGCAGCTTTTTGTAATAAAATAGGACGTTTAACACGTTTATATGGTAACCATTTTTCAAATATAACTGTACGAGGTTTAGGTGGTGGAGTTGGTAAACGTTCAACTATGATTTGACGTGGTTGTTGTGGAGGTGGTGGTAATGATTTGTCAATAAAACATGGTCTAATAAAATAAACAAAACAAAAACAACAGAAAAAAATTTTTATTTGATTATTTTACTGAAGTAATGGTGGTGGAGTTGGTGGTCGTTCACGAATAGTTAAGGGTGGTGGTGTACGTGGTTCTGGTTTTCTTTCACGAATAAGTAATGGCTATTTAAAAAAAGTAATTATTGATAAGAAAAAAGAAATTATGAAGAATTTTATTCGTACTGATTCAGGTGGATTTGGAGGTAATCTTTTTTCTCGAATAATTATTGGTGCTGGTGGTGGAGGTGTTGGAGGTTGTAAATACCGAATACGAATATCTTTTCGATAAACAACATTTTGTGTATTTGGTTTAACTACTTTAACAGGTGGATTATTAATTATATCAATTTCATTTAAATAATTTTCAGTTGATAAATTTGTATAAATTTTATTAGAAACATGATTAAAAGGTATTTGTGATGATGGTGGTGGTGGTGGTGTACGTCGTGGAGAAGTAATATGTTGATTCATATTATTTGATAATTGTGTTTGAGATTTTTGACGTTTAATAATAGGTGGTGGTGGAGGATGTTGTTGAACGTAAGATACTGATTTACCTGAGATAATTGATGATTGTGGTTGTTTTTCTACAGAATTTTTTGAAGAATTAATAGATTGATTAGATGTTTGTTCTTGAGATGAATTAAAAATATAATCACTTGGATTTAAACCAGATTCAGTAAGGATTTGTTTAATTTTATCTTGATTCGTTTCTATTATTTTGTTATTGTTATATGATGTATTTTTATTATTATTTTGTGACCTGAAGCGAAACCAATAAAAAACATAACATTTATATAATGAGAGAAACTAAAAAAGAAAATATACAATCGATAGTGTTATTTGTGGTTTTGATGTATAGAAATAAGGAAAAACAAAAATATTGATGGCAATGATGATAATTGGAAAAAAAAACCAATGAGGCAGAACTAAAGGCAATAAAATATTGATACGAATAAATGCATAGTGTATGAATCATTTATTAAATAATATTTCACATAAGTGACTATGACTCAACTTTAATAATAAATAACGGAACGAATAAGTGAAAATAGAAAAATAAATAGAACAAATATTGTTATTTTTACCAATTTTAATATATTATACCTTCATATTTTTCGAAAGCGTTCAATATGAATAGACTAAATTTTTTTGAAGAAATAGACATCTTTTTCTAGGAGATGAAAATGATAGTAAAACTCAACAATTCTTAGAATAATCATTGATAAAGTTCTGTTTTTTCCCATTTTCGATTCGAGACAAAATGTCACCTAACTACAATTCGAAATTATAGACACGAGTATGCGAAGTTGAAGCAACTGAAGGACTATAAAAGGATGAAGTTTCTTCGTTATTTCCAATATTTTAGGCAAAATCTGCTGAAAAAATATGGAGACAATTGATATCAATAAATCTAGCATCCGACAACTACTGAACAATGATTCACATTATTGCTTTCAAATTTCATAGATTATACTGTTCATTATATAAATAAAATCCAAAATAATCCTAAAACTTACGTGGCCATATTTTCTCAGATGACAACCAGTTGTTGTTATATAGAATATTTCTTTCTTTCTTTTTTTTTTCTAATAGATATACCTACATATATAAGTTAAATAAACATTGACACTCCTTTTGTATATATATATATATATAACAATCTTTTCATAAGCAAGGCATTGATGCATGAACAAATTTCTCCTACGATCTCAATTGATAAAACAAGCGGACATGCGATAAAAAAAATGTACATCTTCTTTTTTTTCTCTTTTATGTTATTCAATCATCATTTGTCAATTGCTTTGTAAGTTGAAGATAACCTTCATATTTTATATTAAAATATAGTTGTGTCAGTTTAGTTTTTTTTTAAATGAACAAATATGTGATTTCCTTTTGATATTTGATCAAATATATGATAAATAATTTTGACTATATTATAGCAACAAGTACAAAATGAATTGTCTAGTTAGATCTTTATCGTTGAAAACTTTTTTTTGGACATATTAATATTAGAGATTTAGATCATTTTTTGAGCATACTCAACGCATTTGTATATCATCTATCAATTCAGTTAATTTAAATATATATTAAATTATCTCAAGAGATGTAATATGATATTTCATATGAAGAAATTATATCGATAATCATAAGGAAGAAGCTCTATTACTCATTGAAGTTGACGAATTAGTACTGGAATATATGGGGAAAAGCCTTTTTCCCACACTCCATTGAAAATATAGGAATGGGAAATGGAAGAAAAGAGGAAGAACTTTTTTGTTATAGGTGCAATATTTCATCATTATTAATGTATACATATGATTCTTTTTAATTGAAATGTTTATCTCTATTTTCATCTGTAAATAATTCTGATATAATCAATAAATATTCAATTCTTTAAAGCATATAGAACAAAGTACTCTATGCTTTTAGACAATTAGAATTTATTTGTTGATAATGTATCTCATATGAATGCTATTTTATAGATGTATACATGTATTGAATGATATCAGATTGTTTACAACGATGATACAGCTAATTAAATTTTTAAAATTGAAAAAAAAAATTTCTACAAATAATGGTAGAAAATTCTATAGATTTATTCTATAAAAAATTGAAAACTATTGTACAAAAAAAAAACGAGTTTAAGTTAATAAAAAATAAATTGAAAGATATAAGATTTTTAATCATCATCTTTTCTATTAGCGATATATTGTTTTATAAAATTAATAATATCAGATATATTAAGATTACCAATTAATTTTTTAACTTCTGCCCAAATTTTTTTAAAGATTTTACGAATATTTCCAAAATATTTAAAATCACCTTCATTTTCATTGAAATCATCATCAATTGCTATTGTTGTTGTACGTTGTGTCTAAATAAAGAAAAAAAATTTAATAGAATATTATTTTTTTTTCTTTATTAAAAATATTTACCAGCCATGGTCGTTTAGTTGATAATGTATAAGTTGAACGACGTTTTGTTGTTGCTGTCGTTGTTGTTGTTGTTGAAGACACATCATCTCCAACATAATCTCCAATTGAGGGATTCTCATAATAAACATCGTCTTCAAGTGGTATTGATCGTCCAATACATATAAGAGCTAAAAATGCGAAGATGATTAGTAATCTCATGGATACACTATTTGATGTTATTGTAATCTATTTGTCAGGAAGAATTCTTTTTTCTATGTGCTTATATAGATACAGAATAAGCCAAGATTGTATATTATCCTTGTTTTTTTTTATATTATCAGAATGTAGAAAAAGAAGAACGACACATGATGATTATTTCCCAGACGTATCTTTTTTTTTTTTTGCGTAGCTAGTAAAAAACAAGATTATTCATAATGTACGAAAAAAGAATCAACGCTTATCTTGTCTATAATTACTGGCTTATTCATGCTGCTTATATTTTGCTTTAATAAAGAGTATTATGTTGATATAATAGAAAAAAAAATTCAATAACAAATAAAATTCCTTTAGACAAAGAGAAACATCAGTAAACGAAGATATGTAATAGATCATACTATCATTATCCTCTTCGAGACAGAAAGCAGATAAACATGCTTTAGTTCTGATTCACTTGATTTTTGTCGTAAGGATATCTCTAAGATATTGTAAATCTATGATGATGACAAAAAGATTAGTTATATTGAATGTATTTGAAAAACAGCACAGCAGTATAAAAAACCTTCTTTCATTTATTCAATTCATACATCTTCCATAAACAAAAGATTCATAATATAATTCGGTTTTGTGATTTTCAGTTAGAGTTATCACTTAAATGCTTCAATAAAAATAAGAGAAACTGCTCGAAACTAGTCTGAAGTCTGTGTAAAGACTTTGCTTGCAAGATTACCATATTCGAATACATCAAAAGTGAATGGTATTGTTTTAAGTTCACCTACAAATAGACCAACAAACGCTGACAATAGAATATTAAGACACATTTGATAGAAAATTTAATTCTGCATAAGATATGTATGAATATGAATTCAAAAACTGTACTATGTTCTGTTCATCTTGTTTGAAAATATCTAGTCAAACGTGAAAGTTTAAAAATCGTGTGTATTTGCAAGAAACGTTTTAAAACTTGATGTAAATTTCTAAAGTTTTCTATTAAAACATGCGAGATCATGTATGTGTCTAATGTTTGAAGATACTTGCATGTACATGCAAAATATACAACTCGCGTTAAAATGCCTAAGCATTAGCTGCGTCTACTCGGAGAGCAATGCAAAAAAAAATTCTATTTACGAAAATGAATAATGAATCGATTCTGTAGTGTACATTGTATTTATTGCAGGAATTTAGTTTTACATCGATACGTATTTATTTATTTCTCGTAAAGCTGAAATTGCTCTTTTATAATCAAACTATACTACCTCAAAATACTGATTAAATTTTGTGAAATTCTTGAATACAGTCAAAAATATCCTTGACGAAATATTTCGGGTTTTTGGTTTTTGAAAAAAATCCTTCATATAAAGTATGCCTGTGAAATGGTCTTCTAAAAAAAATGTTCTTTATAACAAATATGTTGTTAAATCGATCATATAATTCATTAGTTCAGTCTTGGGCAATTCTTGTTAGCAATCGTTTCGTATGAGAACACATTTCACTGTTTATTTGGATTATCAAACTATGAACGATATCCGCTTTTTTATGAATTCCATCAACACTTAAGCTATAATACCATCTATGTCGACGCTCAGCCACGAATCTTTGCTTTAGTATTTTTACTAGTCTTGGAACTATTGAAACTATTTTTTTCTCTACAAAGATTCTCCAGCTTGAGTAGGAAACAAACATTGTCACTCTCAACCTCAAGATTAGGTAGATGGAAAGTTTCTTTTGATTTTTAAGTAGACATAATCTTGATATATTTCAAATGCTCCCTGTAAATATAATTCTTATTGGATAAATCGATTGATATTTATATAGAGTTTATTGAATTCTTGATGATATGATAGAATTTTTCTTTAATTTAGACAGTTTTTCATTTTATTTAAATCTTTTAATATGATTGGTGAAATTTTCATTTTAATATCTAAACAATATAATGAATAAAACTAAACTTTATTAAAATATGTTTTCTTGAAAAGTGACATCTATATTCCATTGATTATTATTTTGACATCAATCAAGACAGCTGATATTGACATATATTGTTCCACAGTTCGTCATTGAAAACCTTCGAATAATTATTTTTTATCTATAAAATCACTTTATCATAGATCATATAAATAGTTGAAATATATCATAAAATAAAGATTTTTTATTCATGTTAATCATTCTTTTAATATTGATGATATATTCATCATCATTTGTATTCAGTGGTGATGAATTCGAAGATTATCGTTGTAAATGTATTTGTCCATCATTTACTGTTATACAAGATCCAACAGTAAATGAAACAAATCGTCGTGTTTATGTTGATGTTGTTCCGCCAGATAATTGTACTTGTCAACGTGTAGTATTTCGTACTATAAAAGCATCACAAAATTTTCAAGAACGTTTTTGTCCAAGGTAAAAATATTTTGTATTTATATAAACAACAAAAAAAACTAGAGTTTGTTTTGTTAGATGTGTTTGTAATTATGAAGTACGAAATACAACAACAATGAAAGTAAAAATACAATAAATCAAATTAATTTATTGTAAGATTTTTTTCTTTTATTAAGGTTGTTGTTATTATTATAATGGTTGCGATATCATTATTATTTATTTATATGTCATTTTTACTTTGTCTTGATCCAATAATGAATCAAAAGACAAAAACATCAATAAATACAAATCGACAAGGAAAAAATTATCAAAGACAAATTAATGATGATGTTCATGTAGATAATCCAACACAAGAATGTATATTTAGTGAACCTATTGCTAATGATTTACAAAATAGTCGACAACGTTCATCAGTTATATTAAATTTAGTTACACATGAACAATCAAAATGGAGAAAACAAGTAGAAAATTGAATTTCTTTTTTTTTTGTTTTATATTGAGAAGTTTTTATTTATTCATCTTTTAGGTTCAACAACAACGACAATCAGTATATAATAAACATGAACTACTTAATTAAATTTTTTTTTATCTATCTTCTCATTTCATATATCTCCTTTTTTTTTCTTTGGATTATTTTATTGATAAATGGATTGATATTGTATTTGTTATTTGTAGATTATTATAAAATGAAAGAGTTTTATTGATTAAAATTTTTTCAAATATTCAATCAATCTTTATGTTAATTTAAGAAGCTTTGATGTCACGATAATGATTATCTAAAAAAACATTTTCATTTTTCGATATGATTTTATTATTGATAAGAATTAAATGAGTAATTAACTATGATATTAATGCAATGTATGAAAGAATTTTAATTTAGACCAAATCTTATCTGATGTCCGCGCAGTCTTAAGCTAATTTTATCACAAGGTTGAATCACAGAACTAACATTTATGCGAATACACTGTAATGAATCATACCATTGCGCATTTGCTATCGTTCGCTTTATGAAATGTTTCATTCAGAGTCACATATATGATAGAATAGAGCGAAATGAGTTGTACAATTTAGTATATAAACAATTAATCTATTGGTATATCGTTATTTCCAGAATAGACAGATCTTGATTTAATTGTTTTTTGATGATAAAAAATAGTGCAATTTTCAATATAGAATTGATACATTCTTATTTTTACAATGGAAAAGCTATAGATTTAAATCTTGTGCTACTACATTCTATGAATTAATGTTTGGAAGAATTTTTTTCGTATTTTTGGGTATTCATCTTTGTCTTACCTATTGATTGCATAGCCATAGAAATAATAATTGCAGCACAATCTAAAGATCAAAAATTAATACCTTCAGATTTCATATAGTAACGAAACAGCAAATATAAAAAGCGGTCCGCTTTATGTAAATACTTGCTGACTGTCTAAAACCAGCTAGATCCCTAGTGAAATTAATCATAATGTTATATATTCATAAAAAATAATCGAATTATGTTATGCATTGGGAACAGTAGAATTAAAAACGATTGCTTTTTTGTTTGTACTTTTTGTAATCAAGCCTTCATATGTTCACAATATTGATAACAAATAATCTTGTTAGAATTGAAAAAGAAAAAAAGTTTGTTCATTTTATTTCATTGAATAATAATGACTCATATATTAAAAATTGACTAGGAAAAAGAAAAGAACAAACAAAGAAATCAATACATATATATATATATTTTAATTTATTTTTCGTTGTTTTCTTTGCGTTGAATAAAATTTTGCACGTTGATAAATAGGATCATCATCAGCATCTTTTAATGTTACATATCGACTTAATACATAAGCTATAATAAATATACAAAATGTTATAAATCCAAATAGAATATACCAAGATTTTTCATCAAATTGTTTTGGTAAATATGATTGAAATGTAACAAGAAAATATTTTTGTACGGAAATATATGGTCGAGTTAGAAAACTGAGTAAAGTATTAATAATACGAAATATCATAGATATAATCTATAAAATAAAATAATAATTATAATAATAATAGTCATATGCAAATTTAGTATGCATTTAATGGAATTATATTCTATCTTTGTTGATAAGATAGAAAAAATATTTATATTAAAGCACAAATGAAAAGAATGAATTAATTACATTAAATGTTTAAAATTAGAATCTATTGTTGATTGATCAGATATGTTACTACCACTTCCAATTGATGATCGAGATGATGGATTAGTAGTTAATGTTGATAAATCTTGTGTTTCACGTGCTGATTTTAAACTTTCAAGTTCTTGTAATAATTGACGATGTTTTAATTCAAGTTGTTTTTGACGAAAATTATTAAGTACTTCTAATTCTTCACGTTCTTCAGCTAGAATAGAAAAAAATGAATCTTCTTTTTATCATATTATAAGAATAAGATTTCAGAAAATTACGATAGTTGGTATTTGTCTCTATCTAAGCCGCTATAGATCGGAAAAAGAATGAGGGCAGATATGCTAGCATAATTAACCTTATTTGAAAATTGTACTTAGTTTGTCTATTATTCGAAAAGATACCGATGCCATTTTTTGTACATTGAGCTCTTCGTCTATTTGAATAGCAAAGAATACGGATACCAATTAGATGAGTGGAGGGAGTTCTTATAATCTTCAAATAGGATCGATTTTACTAGCACATCTGCTCTCGCGATTTTACGAAAATTCACTTTTCTGGGAAGGAGGGAAAGAGCTTAAGGTGCAGGGACAATTATGGAACTATTCTAAGGTTCGGATATTTCTAAAATATTGTTGATTTCTTTTGGATACCGGTAGTTCTTCAATCTTGGAAGTACTTATTTTGCTGTGTACAGATTTATCATAACCAACCTAAATTTTATTCATCAATTAACTGAAAATGATTGAAATTTTAATGATTGGCTAAATCAAGTCTAGTTTGACTTTATACATCTATTAGAAAAGATAAATTTTTATTCTTACCAATAAAAAGATTTTCTGTTGCTGAATGTTCATCTTTAAGTTCTGCAACATGATCAAAAATTAAACCATCAACTTTTAAATCAATCAAACATTTTGACACATCTTTATCACCTAAAATATCAAAAAAAATTGATTCAATGCTTTTCTTTTTATTCTACTTTAAAATACTATATTTCATACTCGCTTCATCACCCCAAATAAATAATAATTTTCCATTTTCTTTAACAAGTTTTACAAATTCTTTATCTGAAATAATATCTAATGCTGGTGCAGCTAAACCTGATAAATGTTCGGCAATAATAAAACATAAACCAATATTAATTGACCATGTACGGACATCTAAAAATGGTAACCAATCACCTTTATCACCTTGTGTTAAAAATAAAACAGGAAATAATGTTTGTTTACGACGAAGTATTGATGCACAATCAGGATCAAATGTTGATAAAACAATTACACGTTTACCAGCTATTCAAAAAAAAAACAAATTAAATTAAATTAATATTTTTTTCATTTTACCATGAGCAATAATACAACGAAGAATAGAATCAATATATTCATTTCTTTCAAAATAATAATTTTGTTCACTACCACCATGTCGATATTCCATAGCATATTTTATTTCAACATTAAAACCAAGATGTGGATCAAGTTGTTCAAATAATTCTTGTAATGTTGGAAATAAAGAACGAAAAGTTTCTTGACCAATTTGTTCATCATCATCTAATTCTTCTTCAACTTTACTTACATCTGTTTCACTAGCATGATGAATTTTTAATGATTGTAATTGTGGTAATGTTAAATCTTTAACTGGTACAGCAAATAATTCTGATTGTTGAACTTTACGTTTAAGTGTAATAGCAACTTGAAAATCATGATAAACAACAGGTACTTTATCTTTTGATAATTGTACATCAAATTCAACAAAATCAAAACCAAGTTGAAATGCACCTTTAAATGATGCTAATGTATTTTCACTAACAAATTTTGTTTGTACTGGTCGTGTTGTTGATGAATGATTTGTTAAATTAGGTGATGGATCACTTGAACGATGACGAAGTGGATCAGTTGTTTGATGTTTAGATGGAATATTATCAGCATTTGTTTTACCTTAAATAATATAACTTCTTTTCTTTTTTTACTTTTTCCAAAAATAGATATCCTAAGGTGTAGTTATTGTGTAAAACTATAGGTTTTAACTCACGAAGTAAGAAAGTCAATAAAGTAAATTTGTTACATGCAATTTTAGTTCGCAAAAAAACACAACGGGGTAAGTCAGATTAAATGGCTGAATTTTTATTTTCCATCACTATATCACAAAAGGCAGCGTGAAAAGCTGTATAACCTACAAATGAAAGTTCGTTTTAATTATGCTCTTTTGGTTTTTAAAAAAAAAAGCAAAATTTTGTGCGACCAATTTTCGATGTTGTGAAAAGTTCATTTTTGTATCTATTCACTAATAAGAAAATATTTCTTTCAAATTATGCTTATCAATGTGTAATAAAATACATTGAACTCAGAATCATACATTAACAAAGAAGAAAATGTTAAAAAAATTTTATTTTTTCTTACCTAAACCTCTATGTCCAACATTGACTGGTCTTCGACCTTCACGCCAATATTTTGATTGTGTAACAAGAAATTTTTGTTGAACACCTTCTAATGGTGTAATTAATAAAGCATCAATTTTAGCTTGTCCAATTCTAAGATGAACAAAAAAAAAAAACAAATCAAATTCTTTTAATATAAAAATTAATCAATACGAACGGATTATGTTTTAATCCAATAATTGGTACAACTTTTGTCATATGTTTATTATCAGTTAAATCAACATTTGAATGTATTGGTAAAACATATGCAAAACCAATATGTTTTCTTAATGATGTTAATTCATCAACAAGATAAAAATCAATATGATAAGCAACATTTTCTGGTTCATATGTTTGAATTTTAACAATAATATAATCATTTTTTTCAATTATTGCACCATAATCACTTTGAATATTTGTTTCACAACCAGATAAACGTAATATAGCTGATTGAATAAATGCTTTTGATGTTGGTGTACATTGTTGATTGGATGAATCACCTGTTAATTCTTCATTTTCTTGTTGATATGTTAAATCTATTGGTGAAACTTTTAATGAAAATGTTTTATTACGTAATTTTGTTGACCATATTTGAAGAGCATTTGAATGAAAACGTAATTGAATTTCTGATTGTCCTGTTAACCATCCAATATCAGTACGATGTATACCTTTATAAAAACCAAATATAGCTGGAAATTCATCAGATTGTTCAGCATCACTTAAATCATTTGTTTCAATTTGATGAAAAGATAATTTTCGTGCCTGTTTAAATGTTTCCCCTATAGAAAAAGATATAATGAGAAATAAATAAAATTAAAAATTTACATTTTTTAATAATTAAATTCATTCCATCATCAATACGAATAATTTGTGCAATAACATATCGATAAAAAATTTTGTCTTGTCCATCAATTTTAATATTTGTTGACCATATTTCACCATCTTCAGTTCGATCAATACGATTTAATGGTACACAACGATTTGGTAACCATTCACCTAATTGTGTACATGAACCAGTTACAAGAACACTATCAATTGGACTTAATTTTTCTTTAACTATTACACGAAATTCAACATCATAAACAACTCGACAAATCATTTTCGTTAGATATTAATTTTAATTACAAGAAAAAAAATAAACAAACGCAAATTTGAATATTATAAATTAAGAAAAATTTAATTTATTGAGAATAAAAAAAAATAAATTGTCAAAAAATATCATATAAATATAACTTTTTTTTTTATTGCTGTTGTTATTCTCTAAGGATAAATAAATATTAATAAAAAAGATAATTTAGCATATCTATATTCATATGAATATACTCAAGGTGCAATCATCAACTCGTGATTCGTTTTGATCATAAAAAAAAAAAAGAAAGAAGCAATTATCCATTGATGGAATGCATATTATGGGAACCTTTATTTGGTCTAGATGTCATACATAATCAGTGAGAGAAATTTATGAGGAAATACTTTTATTCATTCATATGGTAACTTAATAATAATGAAAATTATACAAAATTTTCTATTTATATCAAACAAATAAATTAATAAAAGTACATAATAGAAATTATAAAATTTCATATTAATATTCAGAGAGACAGTAGATAACTGTTTATTATTAAGGACGAAATAGTAACACTCCAACATCGAATGACTCAACTATCGCTGTACATTTACTAATCATTGATCTATAATAATAACGCTTATTATATCGGAAATCGTATTCTCACATGATAATAAAAACTCCATCGAAGAAGAAAAACATATGAATTTTCGATTCGATTGGAGAATTATTATTCGACTGATTGTATGTAATAAATGATAAGTAAATCATTCATAATCATCAATAATTTCATTTTTATGATCTAATTATACGATATCAAATCGACATATTCTGATTTAGTTCGACTTGTTTTTTGCCTTCTGATACACGTACATGAAATTAAAAAAAAATATGAAAGTAATGGCAGATCACTTAATCGCAAGACATTTGTCGTGGAGAATACCGTCACAGGATGTTTCATTGTTGATTATTCATCGCATTCAATGGTAATGGAAAAATAAAGATAGAAATTGTTAATTATACATTATCTTACCGGCAATTTCTAACCATCAAACTCCGTTTTAGTCCCCTCCAACTCAATACACATCAAAAATAAAATAGATTTTATAGTAGAAGTAATGACTTTTAGTTAGTTTCGCCTAGACTCGAACCGAATCTTAACTATTTGATTTGGTTCGTTTTCAAGTTTTAGTCCATTTTAACTGAAATAATCATAAATGTATAAGCGAATGACTTAGATATAACTAAATAATATGTATCTGTTATTTATCTAAAATCAATTTATTACATATAATCAATCTGAGAATGATTTGCAACTAGAATCGAAAGCTCACGTGTTTTTACATGCAGATATTCTTATCTATCAAAAATATATATATATATATATATATCTAAATCTTTTAGAATGAAAGGTAGCTTGTGCATAATCTATCAGAATACTTATTTACTGAAAATTGGCTTGAATATCAATATATTTATTAATAGAAAAATATAATGAACAACATGAAAATTAAACAATTATATGTCATATCCATAGAGTTCTATTTACTTAAAATTAGAAACAATAGATCGATCAGTATTGTTCGACCTGAAAAAAGGAATATATAGAAGTTTTTATTTACATTAATTTTTTTTTATCAAAAAATTAAGTTTAATAGACAAGATAGAATATTACATCTATTCAAGGAAAAAACAATTTTCAGCCTGTTGCTCACTTAGTATCTATCTATATTAGAAAATGTGATATAGAATCAAAGTTATTAAACTGATCAATGTAACTAAAGACAAAAATATGAATTTTAATCGATCATTAATCCTATTTGTATATAGTTTGTGTAAATGTCTATTATATATATAAGTTATCATAGAAAAACTTACTAAACTTTTTCTTCGATGATTAATCAGACTGAGAATTAGATAGTTTTTAATGTAAATCTCTTTCATTTCCTGGACAGGTATTTTCTAATTCATCAATTGTTTCAAATATTTGTCCACACCAAATACAATATAAATGTTTATCTCTTAAATAATTAGTTAATTTTTTTAATTGAGATTCCATATTTAATTGATAATCATTATTATCATCATTATCTTCTTGTTCTTCTTCGTCTTCGTCTTCTTCTTCTTTATTTTGTTGATTATTTTTCCATAAAATATTTTCTTCTAAATTAAATTTTTCCTTATCAAGTCTTTCACATACTGATTGACATTTTGCAATATCAATACGAAGACGTTTTAAATAATATTTTTGTTTTAAATGATCTTGATAACTTAATTGAATTTGTTGATTAAATTTATTTTTAACTTCTTCTTTTATACGAATTTTTTCTTTCTTTTCATTTTGTTCACCAATACCAGAACGAGATGGATGAATTTGAATTGAAATTGGTTCAATTAAACCTTTTGATTGATTTGTACCTAATTTTGAACCTTCTGTATAACCCATTTTTTTTAATAATTGAAAACCTTTATTATCACTTGTTATAGCTGTTGATAAGCCATGTTCACGTTGTTCGACTTCAATTAAATGACGAGTTTTTTTCGTTGAAACTGGTGGTGGAGGAGGAGGTGGTGGTACACGACGGCGAGGATTTAGTAATTGAGGAGCAGATACTTGAGCAGCAGCAGCTAAAATTTTATCGGACATATAATCATCATCTTCATCATCATGAGATCGTTTAGACATTTTATTTGGAAGAAAATGAAAACTAGAGTTACAATTACTTTCTTCATAACTAACCATCATGTATTGATTAGTATTTCAGCCAGTATAAATAAAAAAAAGAAAGGTCTCTGTAGATGGCGTTAGAACTATGCATTAAATGTATAGAATACTAATATAATAAGTATATTTTGCGTTTATAGAGATATCAATAAAATACTGAAGGAAATGATTAAATTTTTCATTTTTAATTCATCATCAAAACGAATGTGAATATCATCATGGGCATATATTGGTACATTCTTAGAAAACTATCTGTTTGTTTTATCTTTGATAACAATAGCTTGATACAGATTTACCCCATTAGATTTCGTTTAAAAAAATTACTAAGAATTTAAATATAGATGATGAAATACTTTAGCTAGAAATGGCGCAAGTCTCTCTCAAATTGATAGACGGAAAGCTTTGGGCAGGTGAATTTATACCCACATGTTTCCATTGGAGTATTTATGAAGTTGCACCTGTGAAATGATGCTCAAAGTGAGGATGAAGTGAAATACTATCCCATCACCTTTTCTGATATAATGTAATAAATTTATCTTCGATATTTTTTTTCTTTTTCTCTTCTACGATGTTGTGTAGATGACATATGTGACATACATATGTGTATTCTTTTCGTTATTGTCAGATATTTTGCACCTGTACCTTTCTTTTAATGTATGATTCAGATGTTTTTCCTCTTGTTTATGCCTTTTTAAAACCGTATTTGAATTTCTTTTTAGATGGTTCACCAATATATTCAATGATCATTTGAAAAATATATAATGGGTATGTTATCAATCAGTTCGATAGGAATTTTCGTTAACATTCTTGACATGATATTTAATATTTCTCATTCATTTCACTACGCGTGGACTAAATGAACTTGTAAAAATCAAAGAAAGACTTGCGGAGATTGGTAGGAGAGTTGTAGAAATTAGCTTATTGCTTTACTAGTAATTAGTGATGGGAGTAATCCGGTTTCAAAAAACTATAAATCGATAGTCTGATACATTCGGTGTTATACGATGAGTTTTACCTCAATCCAGTTTGGTGTGTACTTTAGGAAAAACAAGATCAATAAAATTACCTTTTACTTCAAAAAAAAAAAACTCGAACGAATTTCGTTTGAGTTAGTCATACAGTGCATCACACGTGCTCACACATTTCTGTTCTGATTGTGTAATTACTATTGTCGCTTATTGTATACATATGTATGTGCTGGCAAAATGTTCGAAAAGTTTTTTTGTAAGAATTTCTTCAAAAAACGTAAATATTGATTGATCTTCTTTAATGAAGTTTTTATTTCTGCGGACAAATTTTAAAATTAACATCTTGAACTCAAATAGCAAAAAGTTTTGTCTGTTTTTAATTTTCAAAAGAACTCATCGATGATTTCTGTTTTAATTGTTTAAATATTGATTGAATACCATTCAATACATTTTTCTGTAAGACTAAAAATAAAATACTGTGTAAGATTTCTTCAGCAATCACGATTAGGTTTAAAATGTTAGCTTTTAACCGTACTTTTAAAGTTTGTCTGTAAGAATAAAGGAATTTTTTTATTATATAAGAAATAATTAATCAATAATAAAGTGAATGTCAGCATTCTACCGTTCATGATGCATCTTAACAGTGTCTAAGAAAAAAAATCTATACAATATCAAAAGTTAAAATTCATCCGTTTGTATTTCTATCATTCTAGAGAAAAAATTCTAGAATAAAACTACGAAATGTTAGCTGTTTTACGTATTGCCATGGCTTCACTCATAACCGTAGTGTCAATCGAAGCTATTATTATGTCTGTGATACCAAAAAAATATTCAATTTAATTTTATGCATTTCATTCAGTTTGTTTTTTTGTATTCATACCTTTAGTAATCGATAATAGAAGGAAAGAGAAAGAAAGACGTTAAGATTATCGCTTAAACTATATTCTCTTTGAATTGGACTGCTAAAATGTAAGCCTTTTTTTTCGTACTTTTTTAAAATAAAGTCATTATTTTGTAAATCCATTACGTAGATCACAAATTTTTCTTTTAAGTCTCTTATGTAAATTACCTTTTCATTGTTAACTTTAACTCTATGTCAAAAAACTTAAAATTAATTGAATAAATGTACAATATTTATAATTAAAAATAAGACTATGTTTTTTTTATTTCATTTCGTCTTTATTACATCATGTGAAGAAAATTTCAAAATGAATCACATAAATAAAAAAAAAAGAACGTTAAGCAAACATGATGTCATATAATAGTATTTTTTCTTTCAGTCATTGTCCTTAAAATCAAAACTTCATTACAATATGTCATCATCAACATTTTATAATCTTTGTCCTGATATTCTTCTTGAAATTTTTACATATTTTTCATTAAATGAATTATTTGATATATTTATTGATTTAATTCCATATCTATCAAATCTTCTTAAACAAAGTCATATTAAACTTCATATTGATAAAAATACAAATGAAAATTTTTGGAATAAAATTTTTATACAAATTAATCCTGAACAAATTATTTCTTTAAATACATCTGATTCAACAATAAATTTTTCACAATTTTTATTTACACGTTCAATTAAATTTTTTCTTCAATCATTATCATTTCAATTTAATCAATTTCAATATCTTATTCAACTTGAACAATTAACATTAGAATTATCTAATAGAATTATTGAAGAAAATATTTGGTTAGATTATATATTACCTTTACCAAATCTTAAAAAATTAAAACTTTATTTAATAAATTCAAAAAATGTACTTAAACCTCAAAAAAATACATTAATAAACTTTAATTTTCCTCAATCAAATACAATTAAATATCTTGAATTAAAAATTCCTATGACATGGGAATCAATTCTAAAATTTCTTAAATATTTTCCTAATTTAAAAATATTACGAGCATCACTTTATCAATTAAATTCAAATCAATATGATTATATTTCATTAATATCAAATGTAACTTATCTAAATTCTTTACAAATACTTGATCTTCGAGGTTATTTTAATAATATGTCATCTATGATACCTTATATATCAACATTAATGCCAAATTTAAAAAAATGTCGTTTAATAGCAATGAATGTAACAAATGATGATGCATTTCGCATGAGAAATGGTCTTCTATGGAAACATTTATTTGATAATTGTCCATATTTAATACAAGTTAGAATACGTTTATTAATGTCAATTGAAGAAAATAATAATTTTAATATACGTATTATGAAAGAACTTATAAGAACATTTAATAATAATCCATTTTGTGAAAAATATAATTTTCAAATGGAACAACCATCAATAAATCGAGGTTATATTACGCTTACTGGAGATTATGATAGGAAAAAGGTATAACTTTAATACTTTTTATTGTTACAAAATTTTTTGTTTTCTTTATTTGAATCAATAATAATTTATATGATTTGAAATTAATTATCAGTTCGTCTAATAAGACAATAGGATAGTATACAATTTTAAAAGAAACCAGTAAGTATAGGATGCCATTGTTATTCATACAAGAGAAACATTGAATTAAATAGATTAATATATATTGAGACGAATATTTATTGACTATTCAAACACACGCAATGAATTTGAATCCAACAGTACAGAAAGCTGAATCTATCGTTAAAACGAGTACGATGGATAGTGAACAAGATGGAAATGTTTTATTTCTGAACAGTCTTAAATGTTTCAGATATGCAAAATCTTTCTGTAGTGATTGATATGAAAATTTATGTAAAAGATGATAATGAAACACATCTTTGAGTAAACAGGAATAAATACGACATATCCTTTCTGCATATAATATTCATACGAATGTTAGATATCTAAGGATCAAGCTAATGCCTTCACAAATCATCTGTATTTTAATAAAATACTGCCATGAAACTTGGTTAGAGAATGTATTGTGCTTGCTTATGTTATAGATTGTTGCAATAAAAACGGCACTTCTAGACCAAATTCAAGGAAGGTATTTCCAACTTCAGTCGAGAGGTATAAATGTCGACACGAAAAGAATGATTGTAATGATATGAGTGACAAATTTATTGTATTTTCTTTTAAATACAGCACATTAAATTTAAATAAAAACGAAAACAAACATAATTGACTTGATTAGTTTGAATAACATTTTAACACATTCATTCGAGTTTCTTATTAAGATAAAAGATAAACTGATAAAAAGTTCAGAGACTTTGATAAGATGATAATTGTTTTGTTTATAATTTCACCAGTTTTCAATCATTTTCTTCTATGATTTCCTTTTTGTCTCATTACAAAATTCTAATCTTTTAATAATTTGTTATTTCAATATATTTATTGTTCAACATATCAATCTCTTGATAAGATTGCTAAAACAAATATGTGTGTTTCTGGCATAGCGATACCAAATGAACGTGCATTGTTGCAAAGTGCTCCTTCAATGACATTGAATTCTTCAAGTTTTATAAAAGCTAATATTTCTGTTCTGATATCTTTAAAATGCAAAAAGACACTTAATTTCAATGATAGTAAATAATTTTCATTTCAAAATAAGTTTAAAGTAAGGGTTTTGCTTACTAAAGCGTCAAATTCTTTACTGTAATATGGTATTGTATAAAGTAAAAGGGTTGATTTCGGCGCTCTTCTGTTTTTAATTGGTCTAGATTAGCTGCATTATTTTTTTGTTTATATTTAAACTATTTTAGATTGTGCGCGAAAAACTGAGAACTGGATTTTGAGTCGTAGAAAACTTTTTTTGAAGGTCTTGATAAACATAAACAAAAAAGTCACAAAAAAGTAGCAAAAATAATTTGACTCGACTCGACTCGAGAAATGACTTGACTCATCCAGCCCTGGCTTGAACCTACTTCAAGTTACTTTAAATACTTTGAAATACTTTTCAAGCCTATATTCATGTTGGAACACGAACAGTTCATGGACTTTGTGCTGGTTCTATTCGGAATCTGATACATCAGCAATACAATGGCCGTACTGATTGATACCTATAATAAGATCATTTCGTCGCACTAAATACAAAAACTCGCAGTATTCAGATCAACTAGAGTTTCCAGTAGAAAGAATGAAGAAAAAAGTGGACTTCAAGCAAAAAAATGCATTAAACTACAAAGGTAGTCCAAAATACGTCAAAGTATTCAAGACATGTTGGAGAAATATGAATGATTGTTTTATTTATCCGTTGAAATAGAAAAACTCGCTCATGAAAGGTATATAAACAAGAGCAAAATCTTATTAATAATTATTAACTGTCTGTTGCTTAACACAAGATAAACGATCAGTTAATAATTTCATTGTACTTTTCGATAAGAGCTAGTAGACAGTTTATTTGTGAAAATATTTAATATTATTGTTTATTTTGATCTTGAAATACGACTGTCTTAAAGCTGGATTAATATGATCAACTATTCTTACTCTATTAAAATCTGATTTTGTTGTATTTAACATATTTTCATCATCATCACTAATAGAATCATTTGGATAGTCAAATGGATTTTCATCAATAAATTGATTTTGTGCAGAACTCATATCATTATTATCATCGTTTTCTTGAACTAACCTAAATTTATCAATCGTGTTCTTTGATATTAATGAAGAATAATTAGTTATTATTAAATTTTTATTTAATATGTCGAAGATATATTTGTATATTTCATTCAAATTATTTATATTATGTTGATTTAATATATCAAAGCTTTTCTGAATATTAGTCAATATATATTGCTTGTTCATATGTATTTGATATTAACTGTTCCATATCTAATATATCAATTTCACCTAACTGATGTGATGATATTGGTGCATGTTCACGTTTATGTTTGTAATGTGTGGAATATGATTGTCTTTTTCCAATTGATTATAATTCAATTGCTTCAAGATGGATAATTTTTGTGCGTAATGTCGAGAAATGCTTTGTACTGTAAGATTAAGTTTACTTGAAAATGTATTACTTAATAATCGAACATGTCTAAGGAGTGACTCACGAGCCTATGAATTAAATAAATGTTTATTATTTAGTTCTTTTTCAGGCAAATATTTTTGCTTCACTGATAGAACGAAATGTAAGAGATTATGAACGTTTAATTGAACAGATAAATATACTGATCTGATAATAAAATATTTGCTAATTTTCTTTTTTCTTTCATTTCTTGTTTTGCTGATGTCTGATAATTTCAAAGTTGATCGTATTTGAAAATAACATCATCATAGACAACAAAAAATTACAACACATTTTACTGATTGAATACCTAGATATAAAGCAATTGTTAAGACTGCGATTTGAGTTATTTAAACCATAAAAACAGGACGTATGTACTTATGCACCAGTACCAGTGAAAAGCTGAAGACTTAGTACCAGTCCGATTGATGCCTAATGAACTGGCACTAATGCATTTCTAGGAGTATTACGGTTCTTTTAAATGTCGTAAACTGTGGTATACGACCGCATCATTCTATCTGAGTATTTTTTTTCTTAAATAGACATTATCAAATTAATAAAGAACAAGGGAATTTCGCTTTTAGAAGGTAGATTTCAATTTTTGCTTAGGATATATCAAAAGTAGTGAGAGTTTCCAGAAAAAGAAATACAGAAGCAAGTTATTTAAGATTTTTTTCATTAAATGCCCAAAATAGTTGTCCTGATTATTTACACACAATTGCATACATTAAAGCTATTTATTAAAATTTTTATAATCATCTTTATTTGTTGAATTCATGATCTTGGTTACGACTAGGTGCAAGGATCGTAAATTGCTTTGATCAGTTAAATTTCGTTCGATCAGATCGAATAACCAAAAATCACCCGGAACCAAATCTGAGGAAATTGGTAGTTGACGAATAATTTTGATACCTTTCGATTCAAGATGATTTGAAACATCTTTGTAGTCATGTGCTTTGGCGTTGTCGTGGTGAAGTTTTATGGTGTGTACTAAATATTGATCTTTGCTATCGAATTTTCTCAATGAGGGTTTCAAGCAATTGTCTGTGTAATATTGATGATCAATTGTCTCATCTCGATGAACATGATGAATTAATACAGGAACAATTGATTTGAAAGCAATGCAAAATGAAGTTTTTACAGCAAAATAATTGCAACGAACCACAGTAGATGGCGTTCCTCCATTTGATATTCAAGCAGTACCGAATGGTTTTCGACAGATTTTGTTTATGGTAAAATTTTGACTCATTATCTGTCACTGTCACATATCATCACCATGTTCCGTGTTAGAATTTTGCCAAATTTTCTTGGCAGAGACGAACCCGTTCGACTCGCTGATTATCAGCCAATCAGTTGGGGATCCAACAAGCCGTAAATTTTTTCGGCTTCAGATAATCATAAATAATTCATTCGGTAGTATCACTACCCATACAAATCTCACCTTACATTTCATCAATTGTAAAATGAGGATCATTATCAATAAGACATTGAACTCCTTCAATATTATCAGTTTCGGCTGACTGTTAAGTGCAGTATGCATTCTAATATTGAAACGAAAATTTTCCTTATTCATACAGAATTGTGGTGCATAATGTTCGTTCAAATTCAAACCATGATGTTATTGTTTTACCAATGATGGAATACTGCAGAAGTATAGAGAACATTTAGTACTACAAGTTTATAATGGTAGAATTTTTCCTAAAGTTTTCTGTACGTTCATGTAATATAACTCTCATTACTTTTGGTATATCCTAACGAGGGAACTTCTCCAGATGTTTAAGCCCATTATGTTCCATGTTTTGGCGATAGGTAGATCTCATTGAAGTATGAAAAACTTCAAGAGGATTCGCGCGCTCATGCATTTAGCCCCAAGATATTGAATTTTGAAGATGCATACCAAAAGAGACTGAAGTGAGAAATGATCGTTTTTGGAGAATAGTAAAGTATTCAATTGGGAATTTTTTAAAACTTTCCGCACTGTTCATGCAACCCTGTTCTGGATTAAGAGTTAGATCATAATCTTATTAGTACCACTTCTATTGGCTGTTCATCAGTCTACAGAACTTCTAGAACTCTTTATTTTATATCTGATATTATTATGCGTTAGAAAAAAATGATTGATGGAACCAAACAATATATTCTCGTTTATTTTTTCATTTTTTTCGCTAGCATATCAACATATCTGATTGATAAATATGGTATACTTGTGTTTTTTGTTTACATTTCTCTAGTAGCTTTCTCCAATACGCTTTGTATGCCAGTGACTACATAGACAATCATCCAGAATTCTTTAAAGCTGTGACTGAAGTCTGTTTTTCCTTCGATGGAACAATATGCGCCACGCTTTCATACGATGCAGTTCCTTTTATCTCGTGCCGCTGGTGTGATAAATCACTATGTTTCAATCACTTTTCCTGAACTATCATTTTCATTGTCTCACTTTTGTGAGGACTTTCCTTGTGTATAACGATATCAGATATAAAATAAAGAGTTCTAGAAGTTCTGTGAGCTGATGAGCAGCCAATAGAAGTAGTACTAGTAAGATATAACCTAACTCTTAATTCAGAACAGGTTTACACGAGCAGTACGCGAAGCTTTAAAAAATTTCCAACGGAATACTTTACTGTTCTCCAAAAAGGACCATTTTTTATTTCAGTCTCTTTTCGTATGTATCTTCAAAATTCAATATCTCGAGAATAAAGATGTGAGCGCACAAATCTTCTTGAGGACTGTCTATCGCCAAAAGGTGGGATCTAAAGGGCTTACATACTCGGGGAAGTTCCCTCGTAAGATAGGAGTAGTTCACGTCCGAACTAACTTAGAGTATATAACTTCTAGCTGTACCTTATCTAACTATTATATCTCCAGGTACAAAGCTTTTTCGTACCTTGAATGATTTCCTAGTTAGTCATAAGGCAATCAATTTTTATAAGTCTTTAAAAAAATAAATTTTGAATTAGCATATCAAACAATTGTACAATTTGTCCTGTATATAATTGATAGAGACAATAAAATAGAAGAATATTAAAAAATTTTTAGTAGGTATAGAAAAGCAAATAGATAATAAAACAAAAGGAGATATTCTATCGACAATCGAATACATTCTTCGGATAGTCACAAAGTTGAGTACGGAAATTGAATATTGTCATTTCAGGACATTCAGTTTTCAATCTAGAATGATATAAAAAATAAATAAATATTAATAAATCTTTCTCTCTTCTACACTATTTTACCTTCGTTGGCAATCAATAAATCGTCGACAATTACCTGGATAACGAATTCTTACTGGATTTAGTGCTACTTTAGGACATGGATCAACTAAATTAATCAATAAAAAACGATTGACAAAAAAATATCTTTACTTAACTAACTAACCACATATTTTATTCTCATAAGGTATAAATTGAAATGCACATTCACATACTCCATCACGACATTCAGCATTATCAGTACATTCAGCCGTTGCTGATTCACAGATAGCACCTGGATCACCACGACATTTATATAATAATGGATAATATCGATAATTTAATTGACATAAACACTGTGATGTTGTAGTTGTTTTATTACATATAAGATTTGCTTGACAATCAATATCATTTCGACATGAAGCACGATAATCACCACCTAGGTAAAAAAAGTAAAAAAAATTGTATATAATCTAATAATGAAAATTAAGCTACTTACGACATTGTTTTCTTTCATCATCATATTTATATAATGTTAGACAATGACAACGTCGTGTTCTATCTTTCATACCTGAACAAAGCATATATTGTTGACAATCCGTATCTTTCGTACATATTGCATTTATATCACCGACTAGGATAAAATTATTTTTCATGAAAAGATTATCTATTATTGACTTACTACATTGATTATTAACAAAATCATATTTTAATGGACATCGACAGGTACCTGATGATGCTAATTTTTTCTTATAGCATACAAATGGTGGTTTACAAACATTATCATTAACACATGATTCACCATATTGAGCAACTAGATACATTCAGATAAATACTTTTAAATAAACATAGTTAATATTAATTGTAATTACCTCCGACAATTAAACTAGTGGTAGTCATCGTTATTTCTTCATAGATAATCAATGATCGTCCTATGAATGAATATATTTATTAATATATTTGAGATTTCGTTTGTAAAAGTAGTCTAAATAAATGAATATATTACCGTGTAGCGTCCATAATAGAATAAATATAACCACAAGTAAAACACACATAATAATAATATATAAAGCTAAGAGACAACTCAATAAACGACGTTCTTTTGATAATCGTTTGAAACGAATTCGTAATCTATAACACAGTTAGACACTATTTTTAGAAAAGAAAAAAATTAAAAATAGAATACTTTTGAAGATGTTCAGATATAGAAGTATTCGATTCTGTTGAAGAAAGAATTGTTTTAGTATCATCATCATCATTAATAGTTTTATCAATAATAGAATCATTTAATGGCATTATTTGATTACTAACATTCGGTATTGAGTCAAATATAGTTGTTTCTATATTTTTTCGAGTAACTTCATTGGTTTTTTTTATATTTAAGATTAAATCTGTTTCTGTAGTTTTATCACTATATTCAATAGGTTCTTGATCGAATTGTATTTGCTGGTTTTTTTCATCATATTCATAATGTGTTTCAGATTGAAGTGATAATAAATCTGTTTGATTACCTTGATCAATTTGTTCGATATCTGTTTCGATACATTTATCTTCGAAATGATCATAATCTATGTGTAATTTTTGTGCTTGTTGTTGTTGTTGTTGTTCAAATAAAGAACATTGGTCAGATTCGACTGTGAAAATTGATGAAATGTCTTCATTCTTGATTGTTTTATTTTTTGGTCTTAACCGTTGATGTTTTTGTATATATGGATATTGATGACCGAGATATGTATCACGAACATCAGACCATCGTTTTAAACTTTGTTCAGACATTCGTGGAACATGTAGAGCAGAAGAATATGATGAAAGATTTTTTTGATTAATATCATCAGTTAGATGTTTAATTTTTGATGTATTAGAACAATTATGATGTTCTTCACTAGTTAAACTTACATTTTCCATCATTAAAAATTATATATATATAAGAAAAATGAATAAATATTTAATATATTTACGTCGTTTTGATTTAATAATATTGAATTATGATTATCAAATTTTTATACTGAAGATAGTTTTAATTTCTTCTATTTTATATATATATATAAATACTATTTTACAGACAGATGATGTTGAAGGTTGTCTTCACTATACCATTCCAACCTTATCTATTCTCTTTTCTTTCAAATTTTATAGACAATTCTTATTAAACATATTGAATTACATACATATATTTGATTCTTTCATTTTTGATGATTAACAATTCTATTTTCGAATATATATTATAGAATAAAATGAATTATTTTTTTATTGAAGAAATCAAATGAAATATAATTAAAAATTTTTAATGATAAAAGAATTATTTTTTTATCATATAGAAATAAAAATATATAAATAATAAATAAACGTTATAATAAATTTTATAACTATATATTCTCGATGACATTGAAGATAGATTAGCTAAAGTCTTTTCTGATGATGATGATGATGATGATGAAGATGCTGATGCTGATGATATCATCTTTTCAAGCCATATTGGATTATCATAATTAAATATTGGATGATTAATCATTGATTTCGTCATACCTAATTCATAATTACCACAATAACCATTTAGAATTGGTTGTGCTGGGATTCCTCGTCTAAATAAAAATTTATTACATAAATACTTTCTTATTTTTTTATTAAATTTTTATTCGAACCTTAAAAGACGACATCGATGAACATCCTAAAAAGAAAAAATACTAAAACTTTAATTGTAAATTCAATATTTACTAATCGAAATTGAGCATCTTCAGAATTATTAACACTAGCTGGACTCCATAATCGTTCTGCAACTGCCGCAGCTTTAGGCCAAAAACGTGCATATAAATTTGTTCCATCAACAAATTCACCCCAAAGACAAGCTTCTCCACCAAGAATTCGTTCTTTAGCTTCCTTTGTTCCTATATAATCATTTTCATTAAATTCTTCATTCAAAATGAAAAAAAAAAACAAACAAAATTCTACCAGAAAAATGTCGAAGTGGTTCAATTTCATAATATTTAAAAAATTCCAAATTCATAACAGACGTATCTGTATTATACTTTCCATAATTAATATAATTAATATACCAAGGACTTGAAAGTATTACATTATAACCTTCATTAGCTGCTTTATTTAAATATGAAGCCCATGAACCAAATTCAACATTATCATTTGAATCTTTCCATACTTGAATAATAGTCCCTGGAGGTAACTAAATAAGAAAGTATATAGATGAATTATTTAAGAAAATTTTTTACTTCAACTTTTTCATCCCAAACATCTTGCCAAACAATAGGTGTTACACTAATATTTCTTGTAATATCTAAAATTCGATCTGCATAATATTTATGAAGATTTTTTGTACTTAAAATATTATTATCAACCATCCATTGACGAATATTTGGATTAGAAAGCCTGAAAATTTAAATCAAATTAATGAAAAAAAAAAACATAATCAACTGAAACGATTTTTTAGACTTAAATGTCGGATTTATAGATCATCTTACGATTCATTACACTAAGATGAAATAGGAAAATACATTTGATCGAAATCAACTCATTTACTCAAAGTTTTTATATTGATGTTTAATAGTAGATCAATAAGAAAAATACAATCTAACCAATTGTTTACCTTCACTAATATGACAATCTCAAACGAAATTATCTTTAGTACAAGATCATCCAAAATCATCAATACATGAAATAAAATTGATTATTTAACTATTTCAGTATCAATATTGCTTGTAGTATATATTCAATTAATAAAGCTATAACATATCTCAACACATTATTCTGTATGCTGATAAGTGCAGAATCCTATTTTATTAATTATTGTCAATGCTATGAAATTAATGCACTATTAGCCATGATCATTGATGCCAACCATACAAGTGTTTATTTGTTCCAAAAGTAAAGCAATCGTACTATGATAGCATTCAAAATTTGTGAGAAGGCATCTAGATACAGTTTTTACTATCATTAAACATATTTTCTAGTGCTAAAGAAGCATACGAAAGAATCTTGCATCTGCTATTGATTGACTTTTCGCTTCCGCATGTCGGAAAAAAACGTGCCTACTAGACTTTGTATTTTTCCATCATTGCTAAGGAAAACGTATAATTCATTGGCCTTTGATGCAAATACTATGTAAGATAAAAGACACAAATGACAGTATTTTCTTCGATAGTTATATATTAGTTATATAAAAAAACTCTTTATCAAATGTAAAATACATACCAACATTTATCATAAACTTCATCCATACCAAGATGAATATAATTTGAAGGAAAACGTTCTTTAATTTCTCGAAGTAAACTATCCATTGTTGAATAAACACGTGGTTCACTTGGATTAAATATTTCCATTTCACCTTGAATTGAATAAATAGATTGATATGGTTTACCATGTGCCCAACAAATTGTTATTAATTCAGGCATAGATTTACTCCATGAATATGTATGACCAGGTGTATCAATCTATTATATACAAAAAAAAACCTATAAAATTAAATTTCACTTAACATACTTCAGGTATAACACGAATACCTCGTAATCGTGCATGTTCAATAACATCAGCAACATCAGCTAGTGTATAAACATGATTAGGAGAAAAAGCTCCCTAGAATATAATCTTTTAAATATTAAAACCAACAAAAAAAATTTTTTTTTATCATTACCATTCGTGAAAGATTTGCAAAAGTTTTACTTTCAAATGGAAATGATTGATCATCGACAAGATGCCAATGAAATACATTCAATTTATTATATGACATTGCATCCTAATATAATAATATTGATTTAGAACAGAAAAAAAACTAATTAGTTATATATATCATATAAAACTCACTAGATTCTTTTTTATAATCGATACTGGTAAAAAATGTCGTGCTGAATCAAGCATAACACCACGATGACGAAATCGAGGACTATCAATAATATTTACAGAACTATTTATTACGACCTAAATATATAATAAATAAATTTTGATTTCTACAAGAATTATTTTATATTATTTACATAATTTTGTTCATCAATATAGATTAATTGTGAAAATGTTTCTAGACCACGTAATAAACCCCATATACTATTTGCTTCAATTAATGCAAATTTTTGCTTAATTGTTAAATTATCTATTAAAATTAAACAATAAATTTCATAGATTATATAGCTTTATCTGAGGAATTATTTTGAAAAACTAAGTAATGCTCTATCTAATTATATCAAAATAGAAATCTTCCAGAACATTTGCTTTAATATGTTCCTACAACAAGAAACATGATGGTATCAAAACTCATGATCATTTCATGATTTTGAACAATATTTATGAAGTTTATCTGTATCAATAAAAATTTCATAGTAATATCTATCATTTGACAAATAATTAGCTGATTAAATTTGATAAATAATGAAGCTGTATAAATTTACTTTTCGTTCCAAATTTTTGAAACATTCTGTACTTACAAGCTTCATTAGAATTAAGTTCAATATATTTTTCACATTGAGAATTATTATCTTTTACATTTAATGTTAAATTTTGTAAGATATTTTCTGTATCTGATGGTGGTTGATGCATATCAAGTAATGGTGGAAAAAAAATTGGTTTATATCGTTCAATTGCTTTTCCAATAATATCACAAGTTTGACGATTAGAATATACACTAAGATCATTTGGACGAATGTACAACAAATCATTAGAAATACTAATTTGTTGTGGATGAGGCCATATTGCATTTGGTGATGATCGTTTTCCCTTTAATTTTATTTAATTAATATGATCGCTTTTATTGTTTTGCCCAAATAATTGACTTACCTTTAATGGATATTTTACTTCAATATAAGTTATTTCACATTGTATAGAAACAAAGAATATGACAAATAGAAGATATATCATCTTTTAAAATATACCTATGCTTCCTATTTGTTAAATGTACGAGAAGAAACAATCGTTTGATCTGATGTGTACTACTAAGCTTACTACTCTCCGTTTTCTTTATTTTTTTTTGTTATATAAGCATGTTCGTTTGATGATCGTTGAATAAATATGAACAATTTTTACGTCATCGATATGAAGAGAAATTAGAATGGGCGAGATTTTCTTTCGTTTTATTTGGTCTCTTCAAGCATAGACACACACACACACATACATATATCTGTTTAATCTGCTTTACTGAATAGTCGACGATGGTACTAGTAATAATAATAATAATAATAATACGCATACATTAACATAAAACACGACAGCAAATAGAAAAGAGGGGGGAAAGTAGTTTAGTAAAAGTTTTCTTTTTTTTTTTCTCTTGATTTAATAATCTTTCCTGTTTTTTGAAAAAGACAGCGCTTAGTGTGTTTTTCGCGCCTTAATAATAACAACAAATAATAATAATAAACGAAATAGAAGAAAAAAAACAAAAAAACGAAAGTTAACAAAAATGTGTCAAGATAATCGAACTGGCACGAAATGAAAGGAAAAAATCCAAAGAATATAAAAGATCATCTATGTGTGTATATGTGTCAATATGTTTGTTTGATTTTTTTGTTTATTTCTTATGAAGCTGTTGAATTAACTGCTGCTTGTTTAGCTGCATAAAGTTGTTTAGCTTGATGAGCTTGAAGTACAGCAATAGCTTCTTCAACCTAATAAAAAAAAAACAATATTGTTTAATAAAAAAATTTTTTTTTTCATTAAATTAAATATATACTTTAGCTTTAAGTGATTCACGTGATTCGAGCATATGAAGAAGTTCAGTATTATCAATTTCGAGTAGCATACCAGTTATTTTACCAGCTAAATCTGGTTGCATTTGTTGAATTAATGGAAACAAACGTTCACCTAACATTTGTTTTTGTTCTTGTGGTGTTGCATTAGCAAGTGCAGCTGGTGTTAATGGTTCTTGTCCGGCAACAACAATTGAATTTCCAAATCCACCTGCATTCTAAAAAATAATAAATATAATTCGAAAATTATTATTCTTATTTTTTTATTTTTTGAATTAAATATTTACATTAGTTGGCATATTTCGTGCTGTACGAGTATAAGCTGTTGCTTGTGATTGTCCAGCATTTGGTGGTCGAACAGAATTACCAGCCATCATTTGTCCTGGTGCTGGTGTTGATCGTGGTTGCATTTGTGGCATACCTGATCGAGATACAACACCAGACATAGCAGGCGTTCGTTGAGCAGCAGCCATAGCTGATTGTTGCATTTGCATACTAATCATATGAGCATTTTGTTGTGGTCTCATACCACCAGCAGTATTTGCTGATGACCAACGTGGTTGTGGTGGTCTATATGCTTGCATTGCTGTTGGTGGAAAGAAATTACGTGGTTGTGATGGACCCATTGGTGCTGGTAAATATGACATCATTCCACTCATTCCATTTGGAAATGGTAATTGCATTTGTGCTGGTACACGTGTTGTTGCTATACGTTGCATATGTTGATTTGTTAAATGCATTCGACGTTCTTCTTTTCGTTGTGCTAATGCAACATAAAGTGGTTTCGAACCAACAATAGAACCGTTCATTTCTGTAACAGCTTTTGTTGCTTCATCAGGTGCACTAAAACATACGAAACCAAAACCTCTTGATCGACCATTTTCCAACATAACCTAAATAAAATAAATTTAATTTAACTGTATAAAATAATCAAAATATATTACTCTAGCACTTGTTATTGTTCCAAATTTGGAAAATTCTTTTCTTAATCGTTCGTCATCAATAGTATCATCCAAATTTTTAATATATAAATTAACACCTTGATATTTATTCATACGTTCTAATCTTTGTAAATCTTTTTTACGTTTTATATCTGATAAACGATCATTTTTTTTTTGAAATCGTCCAACAAAAAGTTGTTTATCGCCTATTGTATATCCATTTAATTGTTTAACAGCCTAAAAACAAAGAAAAATAATTTATTTTAAATAAAATAAAATAAATTTTATCTCTTACTTCTTCAGCTTCTTCAGGATTTTCAAAACTACAAAATCCAAAACCTTTTGAATGACCATTTTCATCGTTTTCAATCTATAGAAAGAAAAAAAAAATTATTTTTCTTATTTTAAAAAAAACTTATCTTTAATTTATTTTTTTTCTTACTTTACAACTTAAAATTTTTCCATGTTGTGAAAAAAGTTCACGTAATTTCTCTTCATCCAATTGATCACCAAAATTTTTAACAAATACATTTGTAAATTTTCTTGGTCCACTACCATCAGTTCGTTGATTACGTGACATAAATCGACCAACATATACTTTTTTATCAGCTAATAACATACCATTAACTTTATTAATAGCATTATCGGCAGCTTCTTGAGTTTCGAAATGGACAAAACCAAAACCTTTTGATTGACCACTTTCATCTGTCATAATCTATTAAATGTAAATATATATTTTTTCTGTTTTCACATATAATTTCGAACATCATTTTCAGACAATTTTGTTTAACGTATAGTTATGTTATAAAATTTAACTTTTAAAGAATGAGTGGCGCCAAAAATACACGCGACCTTTATATTATATTCTAAGAAAAATTTCATTTCTAAATATTGAGTCATAATAGAACTGAATTTTTGATTCAGATCAATAGAAAGAAAGAAAGACAAGCAACATCTTAACAACTGAATATTATATTTAAAATATACCATTTGAAAGAATATCAAATGTTGGTAACTTTTCAGAACATAATCTCACAAATTATCCAATTTTAAATTATTTTCTACCAATGATTTTTTCGTATAAAAATTTATTTTAAAAGTTATTAGGTATCAAAATGCAGTCGGTCTTCTCTTCTTTAGATAGATATGAATTTTTAAGTTCTTTACAAATATTTGTTGTAATCAATAACTCACGAGGGAAGGGTCCCAACTGTCTAATCGCTTTTGAGCCGAGATTATGTGCGTTATGTAGGCCCAAATGAGTTATGAATACTCTGAAAAAAGTTCGGGCCGCTAGCCTATTGCTACGGAGATATTGAACTTTTACAGTATTCTTTAAAAATAAATGCCGTGGTCCCCCTCAGGGATATCAGAAAAACTGATTTTTGAATTTCGACCTGAAACTTTGAATAGAGATAGACCTCAATGAGAATAGTTTATTGTGAATGTTTTTGAGATTTTTTCATCTGCTTTTATCTTAAAATAAGAGCATCAAATCTGCCAGTTTATAGAGACTAGCTATTCATAACTGTATCTTAGGATAGGAAGGGCGAAAATATCTGAAATAGTCACAGTAAACTATTCTCATTGAGGTCTATCTCTATCCTAAGTTTCAAGTCGAAATTCGAAAATCAGTTTTTCAGGTATCCCTGAGGGGGACTACGGCATTTTTTTAAAATACTGTAAAAATACAATATCTCCATAGCAATAAGCCAGCGGCCCGAACTTTTTTCAGAGTATTCATAACTCATTTGGGTCTACATAACGCGCATAGTCTCGGCTCAAAAGCGATTGGACAGTTGGGATCCTTCCCTCGTCAGTTTAAAGGATCCTCAAAAAAAAACTTGTATAATCAAAAATGGCTACCGCTCATTGTTATGTGTCTCATTCCTCAATATTTTGGATTGAAATTTTTCTATTAATATAAAATAGATATTGCACAAACCATATCTTAAAAGATAAGTCTAGAAAATAACTATACGTAAAATAAAATTGTCTTAAAAATAATATTCAATATTTTATATAGAAATTACTTTGCATGATAAAATATTTCCAAATGCCGAAAATGTATCATAAAGTGATTTATTATCAATATTTTTATCTAAATTTTTAATGAATACATTTCCAACACCTGATTTACGTAAAGCTGGATCACGTTGAGACCACATTATACGTAATGGACGACCACGAAGTATGTCAAAATTCATTGTATCAAGTGCACGTTCAGCTAAAAGAAAAATATATTTTTATTATTTATTTTATGTTTTATTTGAAATTTTTATACCATCAGCTGGTTGTTGAAAATTAACATACGCATAACCAAGTGATCGTCGTGTAATCATATCTCGACAAACTCGAATCGATAAAACTGGTCCAGCACTTGCAAATTTATCAAATAACATAGCTTCAGTAACATCCGCATGAAGATCACCTTTTTTTATTTTTAAAATTTTTATTTAATAATAATAATAATATTTAAACTTACCAACATATAATGAAGCCATTGGATAGCTTGGAGCTGGTCCTGAAACATTGGGTGTTGTTGACGCCATAATTATTTTGTTTATTGAGCGTTGTTGTTGGTTTTATATTGTTATAGGGTAAATAGAATAGATATAGGTTAGTTAACGTATTTTCTGCTTTTGAAAGAGATTTTACGTTTTTTTTGGTTCACGCAAAGGTGAAATTTCAGAAAAGTTTTTTAATTTTTTTTGTACTTTTTTTTGTACCAACAAGAGACTACGCACGCACACACACACACTAGTAAAATGACGCAAGAAAAAAAAAAAAGGCTGATTAGCGTATGTAGATATGGTAGTGATGATGTACGATGTTGGAAGAGTGATGAGAAAGAATTTTTTTAAAAGATAAAAAAAAATTAATTTTTCAATAAAAATATTTTTAAATTAAATTAAAAAAACTTATTTTTATAGAAAAAAAAAACTAAAGAATTATTTTAGATTATTTTTTAAAGGTTTTAATTATGTTTTGGATTTGTTAGTAATCATTAACCAATCAAAGAATATTTTTCTGAATAACCAATGAAAATTGTTTCTATAGTGTTTGATAAATAAATATTTAATTTTAAATCATTTTTCAATCTTTACATAAAAAATTTTACTTAGATATAAAAAAATATTACTTAATTTTAACCAAATAATAAATGAACAATGATTATCAATATTTATTAATATATTATTACTATTTTAACTTCGATTTTGTATTTATTTTTATTATAAAAATCATTGAATAACAAGGGCGAAAATTTTGAAAATATTTTTTATTCTATTTGTCGTGTTTCTAATCATTAAATATGCTGATGAATACTAAATAGTCAATTATACAATAATAAGCAGGTTTGTCTCTTGTGTAAATAGATTAAATGTAATAGAATGTTTCTGAAAAATCAATATAGTATCTAGCGACTTGGCCAAACATACCCATTTTATATTGTTGACACATTTTTTTTAAATTAGCTAAAAATATCGGTCGTACATCATTCGATACAGTTTATTCTATTCTAGAAAGTTTTTTATCATCGAATAATGTTGTTACATAGAAAGACCTATTGTTTTCAGCGTTGCTAAGAAAAATCTAATTTTTTACAAAAGTATTTCTTTTTAAATAAAATGCTTTTAGAATTAATTTGATATCGAATGGTATGTCATTCAACATTCTTTTTAAAATATTTTGATTAAAAAATTCAATTCCTTTTATAAGATAAATATCAGAATTAGCATGAAAAACTGTATCTAACAATGGTCCTAGATTAAAAGCTTAATTAAAGAAATGTTGTATTACATGAACAAGCCGCTAGAATCTAATAACAAAAATTTGTAAATTGAATAAAATTCCTTTTAAATTGTACTTGATCATTTAGAATAATGAAGAAAAAATGTATTGTATTCTGGTCGAACAAACAAAATTGATCGAAATTCATATGTTTATTTAATAAACATTGGTAAATTATATATTTCGATATATATGTATTCAAATATTACTATCAATGAATATCATCATACGCTTGAATTATATTTCAATGGCAAAGAATATATTGCATATGAAAATTGTGAATAATATTGGTTTTTCAATATTGTAGTAAAATAAAATTTATGAAATCAAAATTTTGTTATAGTTTATTTGTTTTGTATTTTTATAGAAAACACAAGAAATAGATATTAATGATAAATAAAATTTTACTTATGAAATTGAACAATGAATGTAATTTTTTTTTCAGATTTGAGAAAGAAAAATATATGCCAGGAGAGGTAGGAATACGAGAAAAACACTTATTTGCTTAATACGCTGCTGTTTTTAACATCTACAATTATAACAAATTTTCTTTATTTGAATTTCTTTTTCTACACACAATTTATCTCTAATTTTAATTAAAACAAAAAACAAAATCGCGTATCTAATCACAACTGGTTGTGGCACCCAGCAGCATGTTTACTATATATGTTTAGGTGTTATTTGCTTACTCATTCACTCTAGATTCACCAACATCATCATCATCACTTTCTTATTTCCTTCCAAATAAACAAATATTATTTCTTTTATTTTTGTCAAATCTATATTAAATGCGTCTAGTAAGTACTCACAAAAAAAAAATAATTTTTATTCTTCCCTAAATGATTGCTGGCTATTTTGTTTCTATTAATAATAATGTTTTTTTAAATAAAGAAAAATTCATTTCTATATTATAATTTTTTTTAAAGCTTTCAAGAAAAGACAATCGTAAATGGATAAGTTTAATAGCACTTGTTCTACAAACTACCAGTCTTGTACTTCTATTACGTTATTCAAGAACAATGAAAGCTGAAAGATATTTATCATCAACAGCTATTGTTACTGCTGAATTTATTAAAGGAATCATTTGTATTATACTTGTTTGGTTTGAAAATGGTGTGTAAAATAAATATTAATATATTTAAAAAAACCAAAAATTTTCCTTTTTTTTTGTTTGTTAAAAAAATAGATCGTTCAATTAGTCGACTTTGTCGAATACTTCATGATGAAATTTATGCTAAACCTCATGAAACTTCTAGATTAGCAATACCAAGTGGATTGTATGCAGTACAAAATAATCTTTTATTTATTGCATTATCTTATTTAAATGCTGCAACATATCAAGTAACTTATCAATTGAAAATTTTAACTACAGCATTATTTGCTGTATTTATGCTTAAAAAAACTATTGAAAAACATCAATGGTTTTCTTTATTTATGCTTGCTGTTGGTGTTGCACTTGTAACAGTAAGATATTTTTTTAAATAAAAAAAAATAGAAAAGAATAATTCAAGATGAATTATTTCTAGTGGCCATCACCAGAAGATACAAATAAACGTTTAATTACACAAAGTCAAGCAAGTTGGTTACAACAATTAATGGGTTTTGGTGCAGTATTAATGGCTACATTAACATCAGGTTTTGCTGGTGTTTATTTTGAAAAAATTCTTAAAACTGGAGCAACTTCCGTTTGGCTTAAAAATATTCAATTAGGTAAATTAAATTCTCATCTGAATGATTTCATTTCATTAGATTAGTCGGTATAACACTTCAAAAAAAAACTATTCCTTTTTTTTTTTATTTTACAGCTATTTTTGGAATAATTTTTGGTTTGGTAATTGTATTTAGTTTTGATTATAGAGCTGTGATGGATAAAGGATTTTTTCAAGGATATTCAACTGTTGTATGGATTGTTATTGTTCTTCAAGTAAAAATAAAATTAATGACAAAAATTTTATTTGAAATTATTTTATATTTGTTTTTTCTAGGCAATTGGTGGTTTGATAATTGCTAGTGTAATTAAATATGCTGATAATATTATAAAAGGTTTTGCAACGTCTTTATCAATACTTTTTTCATCCGTTATTTCCTATTTTCTCTTACATGATTTTATACCATCAATGTAAGAAAAAAAAATATTTGTTTTTTTGATTTATATAAATAAATAATTTATATTTTATTTAGTTTCTTCTATTTGGGGACAATGTTTGTTTTAACAGCAACATTTTTGTATGGATGGGAAAGACCAAAAACACAATTATCTGTGTCTGAACAAGCACGCATTTAAAGCCTTGTTTAAATATAGACAATGACTATCTTTAATATTTCCATTTTCATTAATTGTTGCTTTTTTCTTCTTCTTTTTGTGTATTTTTCTTTCAATGTATGTCGTGAATCTCGTCCTTTATTAATTTCTAATAACACTAAAATTACCTATAAATCTATTCTTCCTAGTCGGTCTATTCGTATTATTAACAGACATTTAATACTATATGTTTTTGTTATTCATTAATATGTTTTTCTATTTTCCTACATGCATAATTCATATGTAGTCTATCTTTCATATTTTGCATAAATCAAAAAATAAAACTAATGATATTAATAAGGAGAGGCTCTCTCTCAGAAATGAACTTTGTTATTTTCACATTCGATTTCAACGAGAATTTCTGAAAATGTTAATCTTAACTACTCCCAAATTTCAAAGATATGCATAAGTTCTAATAAATTTATTATTCTTTGCGCGAGGAAGATTTTCACAAATAGGTCACTAAGTAATAATGCGGGGAGGTGATTTTTAAATTGTAGAGTAACGTTAGAGCTAGATCCTCACAGGCTCCCATTATCTGAGTTTTTTATTTCAGCAAAAGAGATATTCAAAAATTGGAGCTTGTAAGGATCTAGATCTAACTGTCCTCTATGCAACAAAAAAAAATTATCCCTTCTCTATTGAATTATAATTAAGAAATTTTCTCCCGTGTAAACGATAAACTCGAAAAACATGATAATGGGTCTAATTTTTCACCGTTAAGTCTGTCCAAATCTGTTTGTTTTTCGAAAAATCATAAATATTCTTAAAGAAGAAACTTCGTCGCATCGTTCTATGATAAAAATTCAATTTCGACATTTCTGAGAAAGGGCGCCCCTTAAATGTTTTTTTTCTTCTGTGAAATAAGATTTTTTTATTTTTTCATAGATTCATTATTTAATATAGAAAAAGAAAATAGTGAAATAATAGATAAAATACAAAGGTCTTACATGAATCTAAGATAACATTATTTTTTTCTTGATCTATGGCCTCTATAAGGATCATTTTTTATAAACAACGGATGTTTTTGAATGATGAGATAGTTAGAAAAAGAATACTTTTTTTGACATTTATTGAATACAGTTTATTATTCTTTGGATTATATTTACGTCATAGGAGAAAGGTTTGTTTATACTGATGCTCTGTGGAGTGTGTATCCTTTTTTTTTCTTTATACTCCTTCATTACACGTTAATAAATGGCGCATATCGTATTTTTCCCTTCTACTCTTGCATATCTTAGGATAATGGATGCATTGCGTATTTAATATGAAATTACTTCAAAGTTTTTCTATATATATTTAGAGTTATAAAATTGTTAGATTTAATTACATGCAAGAAAAAGATTAAAAAAATATAGAGAGAGTTAATAACTAATGAATCGTGTAGTAAAAATATTAGACCTTTCTGTTCGTGATAGGCAGAAATAGACAAGAGTAATATGGCCTGTAATTTATTCTTTTTTTTTTATATGATAAGATACGCACATTTGATATGTTTTTATTATGAAGTAGATTTATACTGTGCAAGGTTTTGATTACCTTTCTATGAGAAGAAACTATATGTATGCTTTTTTTTTAATTGACATATTTTGAAAAGGTTTGATTTATTACTTTGTTCAACGATACTAAATGAACCAGATTAAATAGAAAAATTTGTCGATATAATGAGTTGAATTACATTCAAATATTCTTATATTGAACTTTGCTAAAAAGTAGATATTTTTTTAACGTATACAGTATGAAATAATTTTAAAATTCATAAACTCATTGGAATTTTTACAGATTATTCTACTAATTTAAGTTTAAATAACTTCAATGTTTAATGATCGATACCTTAGTTATGTATAATATTCGAGGCTTTTAATAAAGAATATTTACACCTTGACAATATTTTTGTTTAAGAACGTCTAGCATTGTTTTTATGTTTACAAATTATATAATAAATTCGTAGTCAAAACAGAAGCTATAGACTATAAATTTAGCAATTATTTATTATTAAGTTGAGATAATAATTAAGTAAAATTAAATTTTATACATATAGATAGTTTTAAATTCTCAATTTTATTTTTGTCTTCATTAAATTTATATAAAACTACTTTAAAATAATTGTTTAAATCACTGTATGTTGAATATAATTATACACATATGTGCGTCATTTGTTTTGATAGTTATCGATTTATGTAAACAACATATATATTATTTAAAAATCTCTGAACCAAAAAAAAAACAAATTTTGATAGGAGATAACTAATAATGTACACCCAAAATCGATAGCAAACCTACATATAAAAAAATCTTTCTATAGGTAGCAAGCTGTGCAATAGAACAGAGAAAAAAAAAGCAAACGAAAGAACGATTAAATTAGATACGAATGAATAATTTACGTATACAAAATATGTGGGGTATAGAAAAGATTCAACTTGACCGATTATATGTATAATTTTTTTAGTTAATTCTATGTGCAATAATTTTTAAATCTGTATGTAATAGATATTTTTGAAGATGTCGTTATATTTTGATATATTTGTCTGGGGAAAATATTCTATGATATTTACTTGACAGATATTTGATTTCTCGGTAAGAATTTCTATTCCAACCAATAAATTTCTTTTTGACTGAGTCACAAAGAAAATATCATTAGTGTGAAACTTAGTCATAGCAAACTGTACGTTCATTGGCTATAGGCCTCCGCTATTTTTGCCTCCCCCCTCACCGACGCATGTTTTTTTTCTTCTTTCCTTTGTTAATGCATACGAGTCAAAACAACCATATATATATATAAAACACGTTTCTCTTATTTGAAGTACATACAAATCAATATTTTTGCTTTTCATCTAAGACAGATGGGTGATAATATTATAAAAAATGATCATGAATCAAATTTTGCATTTATGCTACAGAATGCAGCAGTAAATGCAGCAACAACAAATATGTCTATTGTTCCACAATTATCATCACGACCAACTACATTACCACTTAATGGACAACGTATTCATAATTCATTATTTACACCTAATGATTATAATAAATTTCTCTTATCAACACCGGAAGTAGATGATAGATTACGTGGATATACAACACCGGATTTAATTAATGCATTAACAACACAATTAGCAAATGATGAGCAACCTTCGCCAAGTTTGTTTGAAAAAACAAAATAAATTATATTTTTTAATTTTTTTGCTTTTTCAGGTGGTAAAATACTTGACGAAATATTTACTCATCATATAAATAATAATAATAACAACAATACAATTTTACCACCAACAAATTTATATAATAATATTACACATAAAATTCTATCAAATCCTGATAATCAAAGACAAGAAAATGTTTCATCATATCATCATATTAATCGAACAAATCCTCAATTACCATTACGTGATCGTTCAATATCATCATCAATGAATGATTATGAATCATCAAATTCAACTACATCACCAAGTCCAATATCATCACATCAACATTTAAATCAAGTAAAAGATGAATTACAACATGTCCCATCAATACGAACAAAAATGCCTGGTGAGTCAACTGAGGTAGTCAAAAAAGAAAAAAAACGTGAAAGAAATCGACAAGCAGCACAAAAATGTCGTACAAGAAAATTAACACGTATTGCCGAATTACAAAAACGTGTTGATGAATTATCAGGAAAAAATAAAGATTTAACTGGTATTGCTGAATGCCTTAAAGGTGATATAACAAGATTAGAAAAACAATTAGAAGATCATCATACACAAGGATGTACATTAATGAATGGATCATTATTATAAATTTATATAAAAATAAAACTTATCGTTGCATTTCCATTCCATAAGCACGTAGTGATTATCTTTTTTTTTTTTTTTTTGTATTTGAAATTTTAATAAAACATGTTTGAACAGTTTTGTCTGACATTTATTTTATTTCCGTTTGTTATCGTTTGTTTCTTTTTTATATAAATAAACGAATAGAATATTTTTAAAATATAAATATTATTCTGAATAAAAATTATTTTATTTTAAGTATTATATTGTCTTTTAATAAATAGAATGTACCTGAATAAATATTGGTCTCAGTATTTTGATTATGACTTTTTCAAATTTTATTCTATCATACTAAGTTTTTTTCTTAAAAGATATCTCGAGAAATTTTCTATAAAAGTGTCAAATTCGATTCTTCTAGTTTAAATACAGTAAACCTTCATAAAATTGAAAAATAAACATTTACAAAAAAATTGTGCTTTCCAAGTATGAGAATAGTGCTAATAGGGCGAAGTGATGGAAATATTAGATACAAAGGGCAATCATTTATCACGTCTAACCCGTTATTTTTTTTTATAGGGTTTTGCATATATCTATTTTTCATTCTTTTTATTCAAATACATGTAAGTTAGTTTTAAAATCTAGTTATATATAGATATGTGGCGAATTTCAAGCACTATCTTTTGATAAAAAGGGATATTTTAATCACAGGGCACAGTGAGCAACCAGATAGGCATTAATTGAAAAATCGAAATTGGACTTTTGCAAGATTCAATTAGTGCTAGATATACTTCAGAGTATGGATTAATCAATGACATTAAAAGTTTTGCTATAAAGTTCAAGTAGAGTAGAAAATGAGCTAATTTTAAATTAGCTTGAAAATAGCACTAAATTATACAACACACATTAGTTTTTACATAATCTGCGAAAGTAACAACAGAAAACATTATATATTATAAATTTGCCTAATGTTCGCTACCGATTTGTAAAACAAAAAAGCGATCAATTACCCTGAGGATTTCTGAGAAAAAAAATTTCTTTTTTTCTATAGTGATTTTTCAAACAGCTATATGAGTAAAATGATCGCTCTCCTCCAAACTCCAAATTGAAACTCATTTAAACTTTGCCAGAATGTTCTCCCATATGTCCTCTATTGCCACAAGTACCATACATGTTCCTGGACCGTACAGGATACTTTCGGAAAAATCATGGTTTTTCAAACATTCCATATTTTTTTGGATTCAGAAACATGTTTATTCTATACAAATATCATATAATCAACGCACAGAACTGCTTCGAATGATGTATGATTTATTAGCTTTTCAAATTAAAAATCTTTTGGCAAAAAATTAGGACAAGGATCCTTCTCAAGAATTCTTCATTTAAAAATTCATTTTTTGAATTTCATTTTTTTTTAATCAATAATTATTTCTGAAGAGTAGAGACTAGGATTTCTGTGGAAACAGATGAGATTTTAAGGTGAAATAAGTCATGTGCATGTGCCATATAGAAATTGACCATTGTAAAATAATAAAATATAATAATAAAATCAATTGCTGATAATAGTATTATTCTTGCTAATGGAAATAA